>JASGYR010000199.1:162500-249733 GCA_030068185.1 Colletes collaris | reverse complement strand
ACAGGATTTCATGGGGAAACCGAAAACGAGTTTCTGGAGTTCCAGGCCTATGTGGCCGCGGAAATAACCCGACTCACCACAGGTCCAAGAACGGTGATGTCGGAAATCCAGCAAACAATACCGATCGAACTCCCGAAGATGAGGTTGGAGAAATTCGACGGGGATCCTTCGAAATGGGAACATTTCGAGGACCTATTTACCGCCGGAGTAATAAACAACCCCACGTTAACGGATGTGCAAAGGTTACAATACCTAAACACCTGTATAACCGGGAGAGCCGCAGCCGCTATCCCATCTCTTACGATAACGGATAATAATTTCTCAGTGGCATGGTCAACCCTGAAGACAGAATTCGGGCTCCCACGCCTGGTACTGGTCAAGATACTTGATCGAATCCTGAGAATGACAAAAATCCGTAAAGGCGACCTGTCGAGTGTTCAGCAGGTTACCATCGGCTTTCGGCAAGCACTCGCTATCCTTGCTAAAAAAAGGAAAAGCGGAAGAGCAGCTTAGTTGGCTGCTCACGCACATTGTAGCGAGCCAATTCGATGCCGCGTTGCAAGGGGAATGGGAACGATCCCTCAAAATGTCAACGGAATATCCGATGATAGAGGAGATATTCAGATTCCTCGATCAGGAGGCGCGGGCTATGTCCGTAATTGACGAACATAACCGCAAAATTGCCTCAAAACAGGAACAGAAGCCACGAGTACGGAGTCATAACACCGTCGTGGATTCCCCCTGCGCTGCGAAAGTGCACGATTTGCGGACAAACGCATGCACTCTCGGAATGCGGCACATTTAAGCGTTTCTCCGCACTGGTACGTTACCAGATCATAAAGGACAGTCAGGGATGTATAGCCTGTCTGGCCCTGGATCACGACGTAAGAGGCTGCCGGAGCCAACAAGGTTGTTCGAGATGCAGTGGCAGGCATCACACCCTGTTGCATTTCGAACAACGCGAAAAAGAGGCGGAAAGCCAAAAGCCGAAATCGAAATATTCGAACGGCAAGCGCGAGGAACGGCGAGATAACGCCCCTCCACAGCGCCGTACGGCTAAGGCGAAAGCCGGCACCGATAACTCGAACGCGCAAGCAGCTACGTCACGGGCCACTACGTCACACTGTACGGCGAGTACAGACGTACTTACCGAGGCCGGTGCTATTAACAACCGCGATTGTACGAGTGTACGGAGAAATCGGTGCGTCGCGTTTAACGCGCGCGCTGTTAGATCAAGGGTCCGAAACATCCTTCATCTCGGCGAAATTGAGGAATGACCTCAACCTCCCGAGGAAGAAAACCTCAGCCACTATATCGGGCTTGGGGGGTGGTCGGACCCAGAGAATCAAAGTACAGCGTAAGGCTGAATTTGGGAACGGCTTCCGGGGTAACCCCGATGGTTTCGGCGAGCGTACGTCGTGACAAAAATCACTAGTTACGCCTCGCCATCAGTAAACGCGCTCGATAACTACGCGTTGCCAAACCTGAAGCTCGCCGCTCCCGATGCCGCGTCTGACCAAAACATTGAAGTTTTGATCGGCGCAGATTTATACGCTCAAGTTATTCGGTCGGGATTCCGTCGAATATCTCCCGAAGGGCCTATTGCACAAGAAACTGCATTTGGCTGGATATTATCCGGACCGATAGATGCAGCGAGCAAGGCCCAGGGTCACGTGCGAACGTTGCATTGCAATACACTCGAATCGCTGGATCACGCGATTCGACGGTTCTGGAAGTTGAAGAAATCCCTTCGACCTCAGTACTGACAAAAGCAGAGGAAGAATGCGAAGCGCATTTCCAAAACACTGTCGCACGGGATGCAACGGGAAGATTTATTGTCCGATTGCCGTTTAATCATCCGAAACCGGAAGGTGCATTGGGAGATTCACTCCGTATCGCCCTCTCCGCATTGACAAGGTTGAGAAGGGATTTGGACCAGGATCAGACCCTCGTACGAGAATACCAAGAGTTTCTCACGGAGTATGAGTCGTTGGAGCACATGACTCGTATCGAGCCCTCTGAAAAATAGCACAGCACAAATAAACCAGCTCAAGGCTGGCATGAATGTGGGCAGTTACATACGTGTAATAGACATTGTCACTAACCTGTGGGCCGGAGTATTGTTGTTGATAGATGCGGCATAAATTTGTAGGTTTATATTCTATGTATGCTATATATGTATAAGCGTTGTAGTTTACGAGCCTATACTTGGAAACCTGAGTACAGGCAGATATAACCATGCTAGAGCTGTAGTCTAAAAATTTCAGATAAAATGAAGAAGAGAAAAAGAGAGCAAAAATATATAAAATAAAATAAAATAAAGTAAATTAAGGTAAAGTAAAGTAAATTAAGGTAATGTAAGATAAACTAGAATAAAACAAAACAAAACCTTGTTAGATGGGCCAGTATGCCAGGCTTGAGTGGTATAAAGAGAGAAAAGCGCTGGGTAATTTTACCCTGTTCACAGTTAACCTGCATATAAATGTCATAATATTGCCTGAGAATCTTGTTATGGCCACAGAGTGTTTAGTTACGCAGATGGCTATACTTCAGTCTACCACGTGGTCTGTTCTGAATAGGGCCACCCACCAGCATCGTGATCGCTATGCCCCCACGCGACCAGTTCTTGCACACCTGTCCATTTCCCTTTCAAGTTCACCTTTCTCCGACAGGATTTCTGTGAGGAAAGACTTAATCGCATTCCATTCATCCAGTCCCTGTGTCATCCTGTAACCCAGTTCTTCAATACTGAGCCCTCTCTCGATCTGTAGCGTCTCCATTAATCTGTCCCGTTGTGTCCTCCATTTGTCACAGATGATGAAGGTGTGTTCGGTGGTGTCCTCTTCGCCGCACCCATACCAGCATGTATCTGTCTGGGCCTTACCGATCCTCTTCCTATATGTGGCAAAGGATCCGTGTCCAGCGAAGGCTTGTGTCATATAATATGTCACCTGCCCACATGGTCTGTCTCTCCACCTTCTAATATTTCCGATCCATCGGTGTGTAAGTTTTGGCCCGTATTCATTGTCCCATTGATCCTGCCATTCTGTAAGGACTTCATCTCGAATCCTTTTTTCCTTTCCGCAGTGATGGTCGCCTTAAGATCCGGGTGTATATCTCCCAGCAATTCTCTGCCCTCTTCCTCCGCCCTCATTACGCGGCCTCGCTCGTCAATCTTTAGCATGATCGGTACTACCCCAGCTATTACCGGTAGTACAGCGCGCGGGGCCGTACGATATGCTTTGACCACGCGCATTAATCCGGTGCACTGTGCGCTCTGTAGCCTCTTCCTATTAACCTCAACGTTGGCCCATTTTGCCCAAATACGCGCTACATATAATAAAATGGACTCTAACACGTAGTAATACAGCGGGCTCGTTTTATGGCCCGCATCCCCGGTGTTCGGTAGTATTCGTGCCAGAGCCGCAATCGTTTTAGTACCTTTGTTGTTTATATTCTCAATGTGTTTCTTGAAAATCTGGCTCCTGTCAAAGGTTAGTCCCAGGTACTTAATTTCCGTGCTAGGCCTGATGTTCCTATGCAGTACGGTAATCTCGAAGTTATGACTATGCCTTTTCTTGTTGAGGAAAATCATTTCCGTCTTCTCAGGTGCTAATTTGAGCTTGCTCCTTTCAAACCATGTAAGTATATTCCCAATACTAAAATTTATATTTTCCTTGAGGCGCTCTTGGTCATGATGGGACACCACCAATGCCAGGTCATCTGCAAAGCCGAAACTCTCGCACCCCCGAGGGAGTTTTAAGGTAAGTATGCCATCATACGCAATGTTCCACAGGATAGGCCCTATAATGGACCCTGTGGCACACCCATCAAGTCCGCCTACTGGCCCAGCCACCTCCTGACTTATAAAATATTTTCCTATCACTCAAATAGTTAATAATAATCCGCACCAAATGTGGTGGGAACTTTTTCCGCTCTATTTCCCTAATAATAAGCCGGTGAGGTATAGTATTAAACGCATATATTACGTCAAATGTAATCAGGAGACAATGCTTTTCCCTACATTTGGCCTCGTCAGCGATGCCCATGACACCTCGCAATGCCTGCAGAGTACTGCGCCCCTTACGAAATCCAAACTGTCTAGGTGAAAGGCCGATGGGTCCTAAAGCGACTAAAATTCTTTCCTTCAATATACCCTCGTACACCTTAGCCCAGTGACTAATGAGACATAGGGGTCTGTAAGCAGATGCTAGCAGGGGATCCCTACCCTCTTTATGCAATAATACTAATCTTTGGTGCTTCCACCTAAGGGGCACAGCACCATGCATGATACACCCGTTAAGAAGACTTACTACTAGGTTAATCCTAGCCTCTAAAATACACTTAACAACTATCCCGGGGATCCCGTCGTAGCCCGGCGCCTTGTTGAAGTTTATGGTTTTGGATACCTCTCTTATTTCCTCAGGTGTGGTCAACTTCAGTCCTGCCATAGCATACCGTGCCACGTCGACCCGCTGCAGCGTTACCCCTGAGGTTCGTACGGGAACAATTCTTCCAAGATGCGCTCAGTCCCCTCGCTGGAAATATCCGGTGGTTCCTTCCTCGGTTTGACCATCTTCATGACTGCTTTATATGGCCTGCCCCATACATCATTTTCAACGGTGCCACAAAGATCACGCCACGCTCTAATCTTGCTCCTTTTGATTTCAAGGTTCAGTGCCTTTCTGGAGCTCCTGAACACTTCCGCGAGAAGGGGCACTTCCGGTCGTCCTCTCTTCACTGCCCGCTGGTATTTCCTACGGTTGTTGTTGGCGCGTGCTCTTAGTTCCGCAATCTCTCTGGTCCACCAGATTTTTGTGGTTTTGTTAGCAGGTGCCGGTCTTCTGGGTACCATTGACACTTCACAAGCCGCCTCAAGAGCATCAAGAACCCTATCCAACCTCCGCCCAATCCATAGGTCGCGATGTGTCGATGTCCTCAGTGTCCTCGTCCAGCCTCCCGAGCAACCTGCCAGTGTCTAAGGTGGATGCTTTCCATCCAAACATTTCAATCCGCCGTCCAGTCCTATTTCCAGCAAAGACGTGCAACAGATAAAGATGGTCTGAAGCGGTGAATCTCTCCAGCACCTTGCTACTTGTGAGTTCCCCTATAGAGGCGCTATCGCATGCCATAAAATCTATTTTAGAGTACCTATTTGCCTTCTCATAGGTGTATACTCCCTCACTATCAACCGCGTACAATCCCATAGACCTAACCCAGACATAACCCAGACCTTTTTTTTTTTTTTTTTGTTTTTTTTTTTAACGTGGGGAAATCCTCGTTGACACCCCGGCCTCCTAGGGGAGAGACCGGGGTAGTGCCGGACTCCTACAGGCTAAAACCCCACGGTGACCGCCTACGCCCTTTATCTGGGGGTAGTCACGGGAACCAAACTAGCGGTACCACCGCGACTACCCCCGTTAGCGCAACTGCCTATTACAGGCCCTTCCCGGGGGATAAGATGAAATCCACCTCCCCAACTGAGGTAAAAATAAACCGATTGCCCCCCCGGCGACGCCACGCGGTCACCCGCGACGTCGCCCCCACTCGTGCCGTTGCTACTAGCCGCGACCGGGCCCCCACCCGATCGCGGCCACGGCTGCGAGGCCGGCTAACTCTGCCGCCCCCGCAAGACGGAGCCCCTGCCACGGGCCCCCGGTACTGTTATGTGCTGTGTGTGGGGGGGAGCGAGGGGACACAAACCCTCTCCCCACACCGCAAACCACATCACCGACCCCTCCACGCTCCCCATGCCACGGGGGCGGCGGGAGTCTTAATGGCGGCGACGCCGCCTGCCCCACCTCCTCACGCGCCCTTTCGGCGTCCTCCTTGGCGGCCATGACCTCTTCACAAAACAAGGCCATGGCCGCCCAAGCCTCCTCGCTGCCGACCATCGCACGAATAACAGCCGGCAGCGAGAGGTCCGCCCCGACAACTCCAACAAGGACACCGCGCTGCGCAGCCCCCGCTCGGCAAACCTCCAACGTGTGGTGCGCGGTGTCCTCCCTTCCCGCAATGACGGCACGCAGCCGTCGCCTCCGCCCTATTCGATGCAGATACTGACCGAAGCATCCGTGCCCGGTCAGCACCTGTGTCAGGCGGTAGGTGGGCGTACCCCAGCTACGGTCCACCCAGGCAGAAAACACTGGACGGCACCGCCGCGGCGAATCGTCCCGCTGGTCTGGCTTGGATAACCGGACCAGCCATCGACTATAGACGCGTCGCCGCGCCTGGCTTCGGGTCGTGGTGGCTTCCTCACCGTACGGGTCCACGCCCCGCTGGCGAAGGGCGCAGAGGCTTTGATATACCTCTGCGTCCATTTTCGCCAGCAGGTGAAACGCGGAACCCGCCAGCAAGGTGGCGGCTGTGTAGGAGATCGTGCGGTATCCTCGCGCGACCAACCTCTGCAACCGGCGGAGCACGAACGTGCCCCGCCGATTCACCATCAAGCCGCCGGCCCATATTGGCGCTCCATAAAGCGCCATGGACCGGACGACTCCCAAATACAGCCGCCGTGCCGCCATGTTGGGCCCCCCGAGATTGGGCATTATGCGGCATAACGCGGCCGCTGCCCTCTCAATACCCAAACCTTCCAAATGATGCCCGAAGCGCCAGTAGCTGTCCAGGGTGAGGCCGAGGTACTTCATCCGGCGCCCCACCCCGACTTGGGCTCCGCCCACCCGTAGAGACGCCTGGCGCGGCAACCCGCGACCACTGACGTTGCACAGCCAGATGGCCTCGGTCTTTTGGGGTGCCACGCGTAACCCCAGGCGCTCTACTTCGGCGACGACTCGTGCCGTCCCATCCTCCGCGAGGGCTACGGCCCCCCTCCACGTATCCCCGCCGGCTATCACAATGGTGTCGTCAGCGTAACATACCAACGACACGCCGGCGGGGAGGTCAGCCCGCAGCACCGCGTCGTAGGCTAAGTTCCACAGGAGCGGCCCAGGACCGACCCCTGTGGAACGCCGCGGTGCAGCGCCCTCTCCTCCATCCCGTTCCGACCTGGGTACTGGACTATCCTGTCCCGCAGGTAGTCCCCGATCAGTCGGCATCGATAGGCAGGCACCCGGTGATACTGGAGTGCCTGGCCTATCGCCCCAGAGACCGTATTAAAGGCGTTGGCAATGTCCAACGAGACTGCCAACGCCACGCCCCGGAGATTACCGATTCCGCCAGAGTCCGCACGGTCGATATGGCGTCGACCGTGGAGCGGCCCCGGCGGAAACCGAACTGTCGGTCGGGCAGATCGGGGCCAACGCGGGACAGTTGCCCCTCGAGACGCGCCACTATAATGCGCTCAAGGAGCTTTCCAGCCTCGTCCACAGGCACAGCAATCGAAACGCGGATGGAGAGTCCGCGGGCTTCCCTGGTTTGTGGATGAGGACCAAATCTCGACAATCGGCGTGGGGGGGAACCGGCTGGTCCGCAGGGCACGCGTCAAAGACGCGCACCGTGCCGGCACCGAGGACGCCCACCCAGCATGTTTCCCAGGCCTTTACAGGTATGCCGTCCGGTCCAGGCGCCGTTTTCTTGGCGGCCATTCCTCCGGACGGCCCTGGCTAGCTCCTCCTCGGAGACCTCAGGTCGCCTGACCACCACCAAACCGGCGGCCCGGCTGTGGCTCTGGGGGTACTAGCAACTCCTCTCTCCCCGACTGGGAAGCGGACGCTGATCGTTTCCCCGAGCAAGTGGGGGTCAAGGCTCTCTGTAGTCTGGGGCGCCCATGATCTCTGCTTCCCTGAAACCATGCGGATACGGGCGCCCCCATGGATTTGCATCCAGAGAGCCGAGGAGCTCCGTCCTTGCCCGGGGTTTCGCGGTTGCGATGTCCCGGCGGAGGGCCCTGCGCGCCAGGAAAACTCCCAGCGCAAAAATCACCACCTCTGCCCCCGCTGCACCGCGCCGTCTTCTGACGCGGGTGTACCGGCGTCGAGCGGGAACGCACCGAGTGCGTAAGTCCTGGATCTCTGCCCGACCACCAGTACACGGAACCTCGGCGGTTTGGGGCGCAGCTCAAAGTGCGGGCATGACCGCGTCACACAACGACGTCATGGTCTCCCGGAACCAACGCGCCCCGGCAGAAGGATTGCTGAGTGTCCAGCGTGGCAATCTCCTGCCACCCCACAACGGAGGCTGCCATCCCAAGAGCGTCCGGGTCCATCCTCTTGACGGACCACCGTGGCGCCGGGTGTTCGCCCCTGCAGGGGCCCAACAATTGCGCTGGAGGGAGCGGATACGCTAAAAACGTACGTAGAGATAATCGCCAATGTAGCCACCTTCCTCCGCAACCCTCCAGTTGGATTAATAATGGCGCGCAACGACGGGGCTCGCCAACGATATGTCGACGATCGACTCGCCCCCGCGCGTGCATCGCACGTGCCCGCCCCCGCCTGGTTCAACACTACGGCGCCGTGACCCGCTGTCCATACGAGCATCGCGTCGCCCTTCACGGTCGTCCTGGGGCAACCCCACGCAGCAGCGTGGGCGTTGAAATCTCCCAGGGCGAGTACCCCCACGGGCGAGGTGTGGCGAGATGCATCTCCCACCCCGTCGAGGTACGCCTCAAATTCGCTGAGTCCGTAGCAGGCGACGCGTGTAACAATCTGGCAACCACCAGTTCTCCCACTTCACCGCAACAAAACCGCGGCCCTTCCCGACGACGGAGCACGACTGTGTGCCGTGCCCGTAGCCTCCCAAGCGATCGCCGAGACCCCATCGATATCCCCCACCCAGCAGCGGGAAGCTTGGGGACTGATAGGGCTCTCGGCGATCACTGCCAGCCCAATGTTCCACTGCCGGGAGGGTCGGAGCATGAGATCCTGGAGCCCCCAGGTATAGTGGTTCAACGGACCTGGAGGAGGCGTTGAGACATTGCGGGTCTCACCCGCGGCCTCCTCCAGGCCTCCCTCAACATTCCGGGGATTGACACCCCAAACTGATCGACGACGCCGTACGAGGCCATCACACTTCTCGTGAGGATCTCTGTCCTGCACGGTGCTTGAGCTGGCTCTGAATGGTGGAGGCTCTGCAGCAACTTTACACCGCACAGCACACCCTTCGATTTCGTGGAGGTGTGAGGGCGCCGAGTCGCTTGGTGCCTCATCCACCTCCATCATCGCCCTGCCACTGGTAAGGGTGCCAGTGCGCTCCCCCCTACATCTTCCTCTGCCGCCGCGACAGAGGGGCTGGGGCGAGGATAACTCCCGGACACCGCAGCTGGGGACGACTAAACAAGCCGCCCCTGAATCTCTGCCGCAACGGGACGCTGGTGCTGGCCTACCGCCGGTCACAAGCACCCAGCCCCATCCTCTTCATCCCCTTCTGTTTAGGGGACGGTAAGCCGCCCCACCGATACGGTGATCAGCCAGCCGCCCTGGAAGCCCACACACAGGGGGCATTTGGACCTAACCCAGTCCTAACCCAGACATGTCCCAGACTGGCATCCCAGTCCTTTTTTTTTTTTTTTTTTTTTTAAGGCGGAGTGGAAATCTTCTGAGTAAGACACCCTGGGCCTGGCCCGCAGTGTCAGATTCCTACCAACCAAAACCCCTCCGCCGCACTCTGCCCTGGCCTGCATTGTTTAACACATTACTTCGCTCCCGGGGCTGTGGCCGCCCTCTTCCTTCCCGCGGGTGGAGCCACCCCCCACAGGTGACCCCTCCGAGGTATCCCCTCCTGCAGGCAAGTAGTGCTCCACATAGGGAGCATCCCCATCATCTACATAACCACTACCCAACCTGCGGGTTGAGGGTACGTGTCGCAATAATCCCTGCAGGGCTCGCAGTATAAGGGTAGCACCCCTTGGGCTCGTGATGCCTGTCTGTTTCAGCCAAAACACCTGCGTCAGTATATAACACCACAAGAACGACACACACATAAAGCTAGATAACTACGCAGACATATAACAACAAACAGGACAAGACACAATGTGTATATATATGTCACGTACCTACGTGCTCTACTCTTCTGCCTCGTAATACCGTGGTCAGTATTAACCATCGGTAATATTCCTCCGTCTGGTCCTGCAGAACCCTCCGATACCTAAGGGCCTCCTTGTCCTCATACCTCGTACCCTGTGTCCCAAACTCGGGACACCGGTATGTGTATATGCGCATGTTACCTGCCTTACAATGCAACTTTAGGTCCAAACAGCGTCCCATATTTATCCCTATTTACTTGTAAAGCGAACATGTGAGTAATAAGGTAAATAAAATAAACAGGAATAAAATCGATCTAAAATATAAAGCACACAATAAATAAAGTAGTCTATTCTCCCTGGGCTATAGCAGGAGCTACTTATAACAGTGAAAAGTCGTGTATATAAATATATAATATGTTAACATAAAGTCAAAATAATTGAAAGAGAAGGTATTTCACTAATTTATTATAGTATCAGATTTACTTTAAAAGAAAATATAAAAATAATAATAGAATAAAAGTAGAGCAACATGTATAGTAAAATATATAAAATAAAATAAAGTAA
Source organism: Colletes collaris (assembly GCA_030068185.1). Lineage (NCBI taxonomy): Eukaryota > Metazoa > Arthropoda > Insecta > Hymenoptera > Colletidae > Colletes > Colletes collaris. The sequence continues at coordinate 239,247 of JASGYR010000199.1, read as the reverse complement.
TGAATAAAATGAAAATAAGATAGACTAGAAGAAATATAAAATAAAATAAAGTACGAATAAAATGAAAATAAGAAAGACTAGAAGAAATATAAAATAAAATAAAATAAGAGAACCTAAACATAGACTAGACTGTAGAGTAATGTTTGAGTTTATCCCGCATCTTTAGAAACATAATCCACATCTTTAGCGGACAAGTACATGTGTTTAAATATCAATTAAAATGCGAAGTTTAATTTAAATCTGAAACAATCTTGTTACCCGGTTTGTTTTCGGTTACGCGACCGACCAGGAATTTCTAGGTCGACGCGTCCGCTATTCAAAATGTTAGAGGATGAAAAACATGGTTCTCGAGGTTTTCTGCAAAGTCACGCGAACGATTAATTAACGTTCAATTTTGAAACAAGCGGATGAAACGCCCGAGTTTAGAGAAGGCAATGAAAACTATATAATGTGACAGAGACGGACGAGAGACTCCATGGCGGCAGCGCCATGACGGCAGACTCTTCCCACTCACGCGCTCACTTTGGCAACTCGTGCTCATCCGTCACTAGCTATCAAACCACTGCCACGAGCACTTCGGTATCCGAACACGCTCAGCAGTCGAATAAACGAATACTACCTGAGCAACCCGACCCGAGTCGAGTTCTTCGACTGCCCTCGGAGTTGTAAAAGAATTCATTCATTGAGTTATCGTATCGAGCCAGTCGGTACCTGACTGAGCTCTGTAAACAGACCATATTTAATTCGGAATAGGCTTGAAGCAATTCGAGAGCAGCCTGGGAATCGATCCATAAACAGGTGTGGGAAGAAACCCCGAGTGGACTCAATCGTTTCCCCAGGGATAGAGGGCTAAGCTTCATCCCAATCTCTTAGGTGCGAGGTTTTCCGCACTTTTCTTAGTGCACGACTCCATAATCCAGGTGTGGGAAGAAACCCTGAGTGGAATCATCGTGCACTAGAGGATCGAGATACAACCTTTTCCTCCACTGGCTGTCAGAAAACGGCTTCGAACCCACCATACAGGAGTGAATAATACCCTGGGTGGATTTGCCGTCTTCCAGTCGAAGCGGGACACTTTTTAAACCCCAGCTATCGGCGAAAGCCAGGACACGTCCAAACATCTCCAGGGAGTACGGTCCCTAAAAGCGTAGGACGGAGCATCCGACAAAGCAACGTGGTCTCCGGCACAACCGTAAGTCGACCTATGGGCCACGTTGACAAGCCTCCAGCACACAGTGCCGTACGCACTTACGAAGGCGGTGAAGGGCCGCATCAGCTGAAAGGTTGGAGCCTTACAACCTCCCTCCGGGATCACCTTTTCCTGCGACAGTCATAAATCAAAGCCTTAAAATTGCAGCCAGAAATTGCAGTCGTGAAATTAGACGAGCAGAAATCTCGTACACGACACAATAAGCAAGCGATTCTGATTTAACTGGAACGCTCACACATACAGTCCCCTAAGCTTTAGCTGCGCATCGCGGTGGTTGAGATCCCCGCTCCTGGGTGCGACAAGCACAGACCAGACGAGCGCGGAAGAAAGTAAGACACACATGTGATCTGGTCAGCCCGTTCACAGGTATTTAACGCCTATTCGTGCCCTCTTTCTGTTACAGGTCAATAAACAGGATTAGCTGCAGCGTGTCTTGGCCGTTCAGACAACATTATATAATCTTTGGTTTATAACTATAACATAATAAAAGCGCTTAGCTTGAGTCACTCGACTAAGCGAAAATTAAATTAAAATCTGTATTCTTTTCACTACGTTCCTTCCCTCACGATCTGGACCACCGTTAGGGCGAGGCTTTTTCAAACCTACTCCCTAACATAAGGTCCTTCGAGCCGGATCAAACGAGGCTGGATTGGAACGGGAAAAGGTGACTGCCTTTGCACGTGACGAAATTACCGACGTAAGAGTTGAATCGAGTTGATTAATCCTCGACAAACTCGCTATGGCGTTAAACGAGTCCATGTCGCGTGCCGACATTGAGGATCAGCTCATGGAGTTAACAGGACGAGTTCGATCGTCTTAGATCCGTGAGCATAAATCTCAAAAAATGGGCAGAGCTAAATTCACGGAGAAACTCCTCCAAGAAAAGCTCGACTTTACGCTGGGCGAATATGGCGGGAATGTCCCGCACCATGTATGCGAACGTGCGGAAGATGATTCCTACCGCAAAAAGACAAGCCCATACGCTTTTTAAGTTGTGGCTACCTCCTCGGCGTGGAAAACGAATTCCAGGAATTCCAGGATTTCGTAACCGCCGAGCTGACACGAATCGCTGCTGAACCGAGACCACCGGGCACCGGAGTGCCCAGCACCAGCATGTCCATTGAGCCCCCAAGCAAAGATTGCCTACTTCGGAGGATCCTCGGGAATGGGAAATATTTCGGAGGATCTATTTACCACCGCGGTGATGAACAATGTTCAGTAATCAGATGTACAGAAATTGTACCATCTGAACGCATGCTTGGAGTGGGACCAGCTCTCGCGACGATTTCGTCGCTCGAGATTGTCGGGCGCAACTTCCCCGAAGCGTGGAGAATGCTCAAGCGATAGCCACGTGCTTCTAATGCGCATGGTCACGGGAAGGTTGCTCGACAAACTATTTTCTCTGAAGCAGATTGAATTCAACGATCTAGTTGAAGTATGCAGCAAGTCACTGTGGAATGCACAGAGACTCTAGCTGCATTAAGAAAAGGGCACGTCCGAACAGCTAGTAGAATGGATGCTGGCAAGGTACTGGACGATAGCAACATTTCACTCCGAAATTGGAGCTGGAATGGCAGAAATCGCTCGGCCTCTCGACTAACTACCTGATGTTCGAGGATGTCCGAACCTTCATATCGATCATCACGCGCAAGCGCTGCTTTCGATGAAAGAGGACCGTCAGAGAGGCAGCTCTCGCCAAGGAAACAAAAATCCCGCATGCCGAAGCCAATCGACGCTCGAACAAAAAGCGTCCCTAAGAAGCCGCAGGCAAGCCATAACTTCTTTATGGTAACCGACTCGCCCCCAAACCCGAGACGCTCCGGGTTCCGCAAACGACGGGCGAACCAAAACCAATGCGGATGCCAGTATGGAGGATTCTGCACTGGGGTACACAGTCCGCCCCAATGCACCACTTTTCAAGCGCTGACGCCAAAATGCGTCACCACTACGTGCAGAACCGCATGGCCTGCGTGCTGCCCTCGACCTTTCTCATACGGCATCACAACGTCACAGACCCCAGGAGTGCCATCTGTGTAGGGAAGCATCACGCCCTCCTGCACTGCGATGGACTGCGTGGGTCTGTGTTATACGAGGCCGCAGGCACTAAATACATACGGCAAACGTGAAGAGAGCAATTACAACTCTCATACAAGAAGGACGGCCTTGTCGAAGACTAAAGGAAAACGTTGGTGTTCGAAGGCCTACTAGAAACCTGCCTGGAGATGACTCTGGACCGGGCTCGGTACAGGCGCCGCGAGGACCGTGCTGCGAGCCTCGGCCCGAGTACGCGTGTTCTGAGAGAACGGTGCATCGCGAATAGCGCGAGCACCGTTAGACCGTTGATCGGAGACGCCATTCGCTTCCGCAGGTCTGGCAAACGACCTCCGATTGAAACGCGCACGGTACCCCAGCCAGCCACGGTATCGGGCCGAAAGGACGCAGCAAAATTAAAAATATAGCGTCGGTTTAAACCTCGCCTCGATAAACGAGTCGAAACCGATATGTGTCGCTCACGCGTACGTCGTGCCGAAAATCACGATCTACCGCAACACGTCGGCGAACGCGAGTGTTTACAGTGCGTTCCGAGGTTTACCGTTCAGCCGATCCAGTCAGGGCCGATCCTACGATCGAAATTCTGATCGGAGCTGGATTTCGCATGCTCAGGTGATTCGTTCGGGGCTTCCGACGAGGGGTGAATGAAGGTTCGATCGCCCGCGAAACGGCGTTTAGCCGCTATATCCGGCCCTATACACGCTGAAGGCGACGGCCAGAATACGGTAAGAACGCTGCATTGTAACTGTTCTCGAATCGCTGGATTATGCGATTCACTATTCTGGGAAACCGAAGAAATCTCCACGACCCTCGGTGCGGATCATGGCGGAAGAAGAGTGTGAAGCACTCTTCCGAAGAACCGCCAAACGGGACAAAACCGGACGGTTTGAGATAGTCCGATTGCCCTTGAATCACCCCGAGACCGGACGAAGCGTTAGGACACTTCCGTTCCATATAGCGCTGTCCGCCCCTCGCGAGTGATGTGAGGCGTAAATTGGACGCGGATACGACCCTCGACAGAGAATACTCTTGAGTTCCTCGCGGAGTACGAGTCCTTTAGGTCACATGAATCGGCTTGAGCCGGGATTGACCGTAATCGACTGTACATTCCGGTATCGAGCGGTCGTACGCACGGAAAGTGCAACGACCAAACTGCGCGTTGTGTTCAATGCAACCAGCAGAACGGTCGGTGGGCGATCTCTAAACGACGTCCAAAGTCGGACAAAAATTACAGAACGATATCACCCTCGGTTTTGCATCGAGGTGGCGTTCAAAGTGAGTACGTCTCTGCGGCAGATATCGAGAAGATGTTTCCGAAAATCCTCGTCGTTCCCACAGGACCGTCGTCGCAACGTGTACCGTATGGCGCGCGTCAAACGACGAAAAGCTCAAAGCTTACGGAATTGAATACCGTAACATACGGCACGGCGCGCACCCCATATTTAGCGATGCGTACCCTCCTCGAACGGAAGGAACAGGCGAGAGGTATCCTCTCGCCACTCCGATCCTCGGGAGAGGGACATATACGTCGACGACGTATTTATGGATGAACGTCCAACAAAACCCTATAGAGAAAATTCGCAAGCAAGTTCATGATCTCCTTGCAGGGCGGTGGTGGTTCGCTTGAGAAAATGGGCTGGAAACTCCGCGAAATTATTGCGGAACATCCCCCAAGGTGCGTTCACTCCCACGCCGTAGACCTCACTCTGTTCGACGATTCCGGAACTAAAAGTGCTTGGTCTGCGATGGATCCCATCCGAGACTACTTCCATTTCGATCTGCAACGGTTTCAACCGTCTGCGTTACCGATGACAAAGAAATTTGTTCTCGGAGGATCGCGAAGCTCTTCGATCCCCTCGGCTGGTTATCGCCAGTCGTAATCCGTGCAAAAAAATTTCTCCTGGATGCAGTCCCAATGGCTGGAAAAAATCCAGTGGTCAATTTCCCACGGACACGCAAAAAACGTGGAACATGGCGCTGCAGGGATTGGAGCAGTCTCAAAGAACTAAAATTCCTAGAGATGGATCCAATACGGAGCCGACGCAGTTACTGCGGAACTACACGGATTCTGCGATGCATCACTTGATGCCTATTCGGCCGTCACTTACTTACGTGTGACGACGAAAAATATTGACGTGTTTACGACATTAATCATGGCAAAGACACGAGTGGCTCCGATAAAAACACAGTCTATCCCCGTCCTGGAATTGAATAAATGTGGCTGTTTCACTTTCCGAGCTGATAGTGCACGTGAAACGGTCATTACCCATAGAATTGTGCGGCATAATCTGCTGGACAGAGTCCACGCGTGCACTCGCTTGCTTGAAAAAGCATGCGTCGCCATGGAAGGTAGTGATAGCCAACCAAAGTCGCAACCAGACCATGCTCGTCAAGCGCTGAATGGTGGCGCGTTCCCACGCGCTTCAACCTAGCGGATCTGAATTCGCGAGGTGTAGACGCCGCAGAACTCATTGAGTCCGAATTATGGATTTCCGGGCCGAAATGGCTTCGACAATCAGAGGAAAATTGCCGGAAATCGCCAGCCTCGCTCGAGACCGAGGAGGGTAAACGCGTATCGCGTATACCCTTCGTGACCACTCCGGAAAAGGAATGGAACTTAGTTTTCGGATTTTCCCAATGGAGCAAGCTACAACGTGTGACTCGCCTATTGCCTCCGATTCCGGAGGCCGGCGGTCGGAGAACGATGGTCATCCGGAAGCAAAAGTTGTCGAAGCAGCGGAAATGCAGCGTGCAATGGAAAGAATTGCACGCTACTTACAGCGTACGCATTTCGCAGAAGAGTACCGGTGCTTGAAAAAGCGCAAGGGAATCTCTGCGACATCTCCTCAGAAGAGCCTAAACCCTTTCTTCGACGATAAGGAAGTCTTACGAGTGGGTGGAAGGTTGGAGAATGTGACGCTTGTATGGGAAACCAAACACTGATTATCCTCAAGCGAAACATCATGTGTCTAACTTGATATTCAGGCAATGCCACGTGGCGACGTTGCACGGGGGTTTACACTTGACTATGTACACGGTGGGAGAGTGGAAATTCTGGATCATCGGCTGCCGAAACGCGGCACGCACGGTTATCCACCAATGCATACGATGCGTGAGATGGCAAGCAAATACCTCCACGCAAATCATGCAGGATTTAATACCGGAGCGCAGTCGTGCGGCACGACCTTTCTTCTCTAAACTGTGGAGTCGACTACGCGGGACTGTATCGGGTCCGCGACTCTGCCGGTCGTGGGAAAACGGCTCATAAAGCATACATGGCAGTGTTCATCTGTTTCGCTACGAGAGCTGTGCACATCGAACTCGTCCATGATTACATTATTGAGTGCATTTAGTCGCATTAGACCGATTTATCGCCCGCCGCGGAGTTCCGTCCTCTGTATGTTCAGTGATAACGGAACGAACTTCGTCGGAGCAGATCGGGAATTGAAGGAACACTTCAATACGGTGTATCAAACTCCAGAAATGCGAACGAAGCGCGGCCAAAAAGGGCATTAAGTGGAGGTTTAATCCACCCAGTGCTCCCCACTTTGGTGGTATGCAAGAAGCCGGCGTGAAATCGGTGAAACATCACCTGAAACGCATCATCGGCGAATTTACACCCACAAGCGAGGAAATGCAGACCCTCCTCTGCAAGATCGAGGCGAGCCTGAATTCGCGACCGATCGCCTCTTTGGAGTGACTGTCCCGGAGGACGCGCCTCTCACGCCGGGCCACTTCCTAATAGGGCGGACTGATGAATGCACTTCCGGTCGAGTCAGTGGGAAAAGGAAAATATCTCGCGGCTTACGCGATGGAGAGCAATCCAGAAATTCCACGAGCAGCTCGGGAAACATTGGACGCGATGATTATCTCACGCACCTCCAGAAACGCGCAGGGGCGGCGCACCACCCAAGTTCAGTTAAAACCGAATGACTTGGTTTTAGTGCAAACCTCTCTTCTCCCCGAATCAATGGGAAATGGGACGACCGAGGAAGTATTACCGGGCTGAGACAGGTGCGTGTGCGTGTAGTTAAAGTACGTACAGTTACGTCTATTACACACGTCCGATTACACGGTTGCGTAAACTCGCCCGTCGATGAGTCAATATCGACAACGGCCGGCGAAGTCCACACGGGATAAAACGAAGACCCGAATTCCGCTGAGTAAGTACAGCAACTTTTACAATAGAAAGTTGTTGAAAGTGTACTTCTACCTTCTCTACGGGCTTTACGCGACGTGACCGCGACCTACGCCTCCTATTCTTGTTGTAACGGACTGTGCAAGGGCGACGGTATGTTTAAATATCGATTGAAACAAGAAATTTAATTTAAATCTGAAATACCTCGTTACCCGGTTTGCTTTCGGTTACGCGACCGACCAGGAAGATTTTGCGGGTCGACGCGTCCGCTATTCAAAATAAAGAGGACAGAAAAACACGGTTCTCGAGGTTTTCTGCAAAGTCACGCGAACGATTACTTAACGTTCAATTTTGAAACAAGCGGTTCAAACGCCCGAGTTTAGAGAAGGTACGAAATCTCTATAATAGACAGAGACGGACGAGAGACACGGCGAGATGTTGCCGCGTAACGGAAGACTCTCCCCACTCACGCGCTTCCACTTTGGCAGCTCGTGCCTGTCCGTCACTCGCTATCGTAACCACTGCCACGAGCACTTCGGTATCCGAACACGCTCAGTAGTCGAATAAACGAATACCCGGAGCAACCTGATCCTCGAGTCGAGTTCTTCGACTACCCTCGGAGTTGTAAAAGAATTCATCTACAAGTTAGCGTATCGAGCCAGTTTGGTACCTGACCGAGCTTCCTGTAAAAAGACTCACGACCCGGAATAGGCTTGAAAGTAATTCGAGTGCTTCCGGGGAATCGATCCATAAACAGGTGTGGGAAGAAACCCTGAGTGGACTCAATCGTTTCCCCAGGATAGAGGTGGCTAAGCTCATCTCCAATTTATAGGTGCGAGGTTTTTTCGCATCTTTCTTAGTGCACGACTCCATGAATCCAGGTGTGGGAAGAAACCCTGAGTGGAATCATACGTGCAATTAGAGGAACGAGATACAAACTCTTTCCTTCCAATTGGCTGTCAGAAACGGCTTCGAACCCACCATACAGGAGCAAAGAATACCCTGGGTGGATTTGCCGTCTTCCAGTCGAAGTGACACACTTTTTTAAACTCCCGCTATCGGCGAAAGCTAGGACACGTCCGAAACATCTCCAGGGAGCATGGTCCCTGTGCGTAGGACGGAGCATCCGACAAAGCAACGTGGTCTCAGGCACAACCGTAAGTCGACTCATATGGGCGCCGTTGACAAGCCTGCACCACACAGTGCCGTACGTACTTACGAAGGCGGTGAAGGGCCGGGGACCGGGAAGAGCAAGGTTGGAGCCTTACAACCTCCCTCCGATCACCTTTTCCTGCGACAGTCATACAACAAAGCCTTAAATTTGCAGTCAGAAATTGCAGTCGTGAAATTTAATGAGCAGAAATCTCGTACACTACAATAATAAGCAAGCGATTCCCGATTTAACGGGGAGCGCCTACACATACAGTCCACTAGCTTAGCTGCGCATCGCGGTGGTTGAGATCCCCTCTCCTTGGTGCGACAAGCACAGACCAGACGAGCGCGGAAGATAGTAAGACACACAGCGTGATTCACGTTCACAGGAATTTAACGCCTATTCGTGTCTCTTTCTGTTACAGGTTTACGCCGCCAAACAGGATTAAGCTAAATCGGCGTCTGGCCGGGCAGACAAAGACACATGCAATTTTGGTTGTCAAACCTATCATTAATAAACGGCTTAGTCGAATCCTTCGACTAAGCGAAAATTAAAATTAAAATCTGTATTCTTTTCACTACGTTCCTTCCCTCAGGATCTCGACCACTGTTAGGCGAGGTTTTTCTCAAACCTACTCTCTAACAACAAAAGCGAAGTGAAAATGTAAAGTAAAGTGAATATTAAACTATAGCATAAAGTATGTAATATATAGTTATAAGAGTGTGTGAGTATAACCGAAATATAATCAAAATACTTAGATAGAGCAAGATTATTTACTTTAGATAGAGTACCATAAAATAAAAATAAAATAAAATTAAAATAAAGTAAGAAAGAAGTGATACAAAATAAAATAAAATTACAAAATAAAATAAAATAAAATAAAATTTGAAATTTCAAAATTATTATTAAAATTATCTCAGTCTTACTTAGCCTAGGAACTGCTGCTGCAAGCAGCACCAACCAGCAGCAACATATGTTGTGAATATCTGGTGTCTGTACTGCGACTGTAATAAACCTTAGTCGGCGCGTAATAGTGTAGGTAAAGTTAGTGATAAAAAGGTATGATATATATTATGGATATGATATAATACCTAGACTTATGTATGTGTGTTTAGATGCTAACTAACCGCGGATATGACTAAAAGTGATGTGATTTTGGCAAAAGCAAACTAAACTGTTGAGAGAATGGATTTAAATAGGTAGTGTATTTAAAGAAAATTGTGAAAAATAGGGATAGAGAATGAAGGTGTATGTGGAAGGTAAAATATATAGTTATATAAATAGATAAAATAGATAGTTTGTTTAAATTTGTTGAAATCTGTTTAAATTCGCGTTCGTCCGTGAAATATTATTTCTCGGCCGCGAGTCCCGTATCCGTTTGTGTACGTGACATTCCGGAAGGTTAGGCCGTCGCCGAGTTCGTTCGGCGTACAGACAGCTTTGAAACCGCATTGTTGCCGTGGTTTTGTACGCTGACCTCACGCGAAGATTCGCTTCAAAACGCCATTTAAACGGCATAGTGGACGTCAGCATCGAGAGAGAGAGAACCGTATCACACTGAAAAAGCGATCGACAATCAGATTCAATGGCGCCACTGCTGCGACGACGAGGCGCGACTGAGTCTTCGTCTGTCGATGCTCGACGATTTTGGAAATTATTCACGAGTCGACTGCCAAACGGGAGCGGATCCTGACGATCTCACTCCCAAAAGTATGAGCTCCGCCGAGCAAGCAAAAAGCTTCTCGGCAAGAAATAATTAATTTTGGACTCTGTAAAGAATTCTCATCGTTACTGCGATTTGAGATTTCAAAAAAGAATAATCCCTTTAAGCGAAGGAAGTGGTCTAGTGAACGCAGCGCGTGACGTGACCGAGGACGCGAGAAGTTGATTGTAATGTTGCAGTCGTTGCTGCGACCGCGACGTGGGGACTCAGGGTGCACGCACCTAGAATCCCTTTTTAAAGCTATACGGCTTTGGAGCCTCCTGCAAAGGTCTTACTGATAGTTCGGTACCGCCTGGTGGAGAGCTCTCCGTGCAAAGGTCACTGCGAACTCCTATCCGAAAACCCCGCTGGTGTACGAGTCGACCGTACACCCACCGGCGGAGTTCGGGTTCAAAGCGCCTCCCACCGCCCACGCCGCCTACCACATATGGTCCCCGTAGAAACGGTCGCTGGGTAGGCTTTATAGTGAGGGTGGACCTGCTTGGGATTTCCTTACTGTAAATTCGTTTACCGTACAGTCCCCGAAATAATCGGTCGCCGTGTAGTAGCTATAAAGTGGCTGTAGGAAATTCCCCGCACGACGTACCTACGTCGATCTCTGCGCGGTGAGCGTGCTCACGGGATCCACGTACTTGCTGAGCTTTACGACCTCCATTTGCGACCCGTCCGTATGAGCACAGAGCCTCCGACAGTTACGAGTCAATTCTACGCTGCTCAGACGAAAGTCTCGTCGATCTCTTTTAATTAATAAACGATTCGCGAGCAACAATAAAATACAGTCCACTTGATTACGCTTAACGATACCCGATCTTCCTCTCCAAGCGCGACGATAGTCGCGAGGAGAGCGGAGGCGAATACGATTAATAGCATGTATTAATGATGCCACGTGCAATCACGTATTTAATTCTGGTCGATCCTTAGCTGGCGGAATCAAGGGCTGTGACCACAGCCAGGGCAGAACGCCACAGGGCAACTCCGCCTGGCAATAAAAAATTGTTTACTTTTCATAATTTTGAATTTTTTTATTTTTGTATTTTTGTATTTTTTTTATTACTTCTCATAAATACAGCGTTTGTTGCCACATGACAAGCGAAAAATACAAATAAATTGTGTCAACTTGACTTTCCCTGAACTTTCCCCTCTATCCGGACCCCGGTTGTATCCCTTAGATTCTAACATAGATAGATAGATATGCGATGTGGTAGTATAACTCCAGTCCCATAGGATATGTGATGATATTTTATATGTAGATGCAAAATATAAGTATAATAGCATTGTAGCTACTATATACGCTAAAATGTAAGATGTAATAAGTGAAATTTTGAAATTTTGCTTAAGTGATAATATATATCATATCATATCACATCTGTATATTACCGGTTAGAGTAAAATAAAATAAAATAAAATAGAATAGACTAGAATAGGATAGACTATATAGTGATAATATATTAACTGGCTAAATAAATAAATGAATAAATGAATATGTAGCATAATATGTGTTATAAAGTCGCTGTAATATTGAATTAAGGTAGAGGAAAATTGTTAGAGCACCTAGGGCTCTAACTGTGTGGTTTCGGACGAGGGAGAAGATAGGGTAGAGAAATTGTTAAAAGTTGTCAAATATCGTTTTTATTACAAAAATAAACCAAAACTATTATTTTTACAAAAATATTATTACAAATTAGGGGGAAAACGGATAAATAAAGATAACTGGACCCAGGCTACCGTTTCCGGCCTGGTCCGCCTCTTTCTCCCGTCTTCCTTACTGCGTCGGAGGTTTTCTGTAACAGAAATTCCGGCAAATATGAATATTTTGCGGACAAGTCACCGATTACGCGCTCGTCAGCTGATTGTCTCGCGCTCCAGCGACAGTCTGCGTGCTTGGAGGGAGAGCTAATCTCGGCACCAGCGCAATAGCTAGTGGACTGTATTATTTCGCTTTGGTCGGTGATAGTCGTTTTTACGATATCACCGACGCGCATAATCGCACGAGGTTTTCCTCCGATCTACCGCCTTCGCTTCTGCAATGCCACGGACGGGAAAACCAAATGGAGGCCAGGGGCGGCTCCAAATGGCTATATATCCCGCGAGCACGCTCACCGTGCGGGTGACGTTCGAACGCGACCCAATGCGAGAGGACGTTCCCGTCCAGGTACGGGTACCTCGTCGGCGGCTCAGGAACGGCCTGCGGCCTACCCACGCAGCTGCCTCGACAGCGATCTCCTTTCCTTGAAGGACCGCCCGGCAGCCTGCCGTGGTCCCTCGTCGGCGGTTCCCTTCACGAGGAACCGGCCTTGCTCGCCGAATTAGGACGACGTCCTCAGCAATTCCTAACCACCCTACGGTCACAGCCCAGTGTGGTCGACTCACATCTGGCAGTGGGTGTAGCGGTGGAAGGCCGGTGCCTTCGAAACCCTTTGTTCCAGTGGTCGCTTGTGCTTCATCTTGTCACCCTCACCACTGATTCACTGGATCGGGATCTCTAAAGCACGGTGCACGGTGAGCACCTCGCGAAGTGATACCAATATCTGGGTATCCAACTTCCGGGTTGCTCGTACGCCGTATAGCTTCACACCGGCCGACGAAACCACAACTCCACCGGTCGGTGCACTCTATGTGGTACACCAGACGGGCGATTCGAGTGGGTTCCTCGATCCCTTCGGAACGGCGAACCACCACCAGGCGATAAATCAGTATGTCGGTATCTCCGTTACAGTGGCTCAAACCGTATTCAATAGGAAGAGACTTTTTCTGAATAACTCAATGTCCGGGCAAACTTGATTCGATTACGTGGAGTGAGATCGTCTCATTCTCCTGGGAGGTTCGTACCAAAAATGTGCGAGATCGTTACTGGATCTGCTCTTGATGGCCGACGGCTCACGAATGATCCTTAACGATCTGCAAGCATCGACTGCCACGGCTGGGCTCCGTCATGTAAGCGCAGAGTCGCGTAGCAGACGCATCGCGCAGTTGGGCCCGGGCGGCTACGCGCGCCGCATAGCCACGACGCGGCGCTGCCGCGTTTCGGCTGTCGATCGCGCTCAATAAATCGATTCTTCTCTTTCTCTCTCTGCGCTAATGAACACGATTTCTGGAATTTGTTCTCAGAATCGAGAATTCCAGTGAAGCTAGCTTGAATAGCAAAAACAAGAAAATACTGCGGTATACTAATCTAACGAAGAAAAAATTCTCCGCCAGCAGAAATCCTTCTAGAATTACGCGAATTCATTATAGATACGCGGCATCGCGGGCGAGCTTTTACGTCTCGGAGTCACAATGATATTTAAACAAAAATAAAATAACTTAAGATGAAATAAAGCAAAATAAGTAGATAAAATAAAATAAGATAATAATATAAAATAACTAAAATAGAAAAGTGTTCAGGAATTAAAAAGATTTAACTCCGCGCAATACGGGCACCAAGTCGAAATGGCTCGTCCCTGGTCGGACGCGGCCCACGCCCGGCCAGGTACGGGCCTGGAATGAGTTTCTCCATGCGTGATTAACACGCACGCAGCGCGCGCGCGCCGCGGTACACGATAAATCACAACGTCGATCCAATCGATGATTGACTCGACGTCAAATCCCGGTTTTGAGACTCGGTTCCTACAAATACCGGCGTACGACCGGTAAAAATCTCTCTCGCTGTTCGATTCCCTCCTAAAAGTACACTAAAAAAGATATCCAGTGAACGTGTGTGATCAGTGTCGCCATTTTTTTTGTACGTCGCCGAGTCCTTTTCCAGTGCCACGTGCCAACACGTAAAAGTTAAAAATAAATTTAACTGCTATTATTATTATATAAATAAGTGAGCCGCTTAAACGCATAACGCGAAATAAATCCGTGAGCAGATTAAACTCATATCGCGAATACGGCGAATAAACTGGTGCTGGAGATAACCGTCTCAGACTGTTTAATTTCCTGTAATATCACTCCGCCCCTTGAAAAAGGGTAAAACCGGCGCCCCGTGGCCTTCCTATTCCTAGAAGCCAATAACGCCACGAAACATATTGGTCCTTCGGAGCCGGATACGGAGTGAGTAATCAGTGCATGAATTCAAATTCGCGAACAAAGAACTACAGCCGACACGTGGTAACGTCTTTGACCTCGTGCGCGTAAACAACAAGTGCGCGCTCGCTAACGAACATCGCTGTCCTCTACACGGCAAGACATGAGTGAAATCTTGAAAAACTCGTAAAGCTACAACAAGACTCCATGTATTTCGTCCTAAGGGCATTGGAGAATTTCAAGAAGATTGGCAAATCAAATGGCATGCTGGCTAACGTCCGCAAACCGAATGGCGAAAACTAGAGGACGCCTTCAAGGAGTATTAAGGGCTTCATCGGCGGATTGTGGTGGCAGCCAGTCCAGAGAACTACGTGCACTGGACTACTTCGTGTCCCAACAGTTCCAGACAACCCACGACGCGTATCTCCAACGTCCGACCACATGGCGGGAGGTTCTAAACCATTTGGAGGAGAGGAAGCAGCGCGAGTCTCAATCCGCAGGCGAAACACCTGGATCAACAGGGCAGCAGCCATCCAATCCAACTGCCATGGACCGCCTTCCGCAGCTCAATCTTCCGAGGTATTCCGGCGATCCTGAAAATTGGGAGAGCTTCAGAGATTCGCCTCAAGGCCATGATCGTCAATAATATCGCATTGTCCAGAGTGTATCAAAACTCCACATCTATTCTCGTGCTTAGAAAAGGAGCCGTTAGATGCTGTTCGAAACCTCGCGATTACCGACACGAACTTTCAGATCGCGTGGAACTTTGTTAATACGGCGATACGATAATAAACGGCGTCTCATTACCGTACATGTGCAGAACTTGTTAAATTTGCCAAAAGCCACATTCGAATCAAAACCTGCGCTGAGCGACATTCGCGATCGAGCCAATATGGCGATTCAAGCCTTAAAACATCTTGAGTGCGCCGTCGACAAATGGAACGAGATAGCAGTTTGCTTAATTGTAAATTCTTTAGACAAAAACACGCGACGCGCTTGATCGCGCAACTGTGGCGGCTCCACCTGGACTTTCCTGCATACGCTGAGCTCGGCAATTTCTTAGAAAACCGTATCCGTTCCTTAGAAGCCTTGTCTCCGGCGACGCCCTCACGCGCCTATCTCCGTTACCACTAAATCTTTACCCACTCGACGGTCGCTTGTTTTACACAGTACAACGTCAGCCGCTTTCCAATGCTCACTGTGTCAAGCAAATCACGGCTTAAACTAATGTCCGGATTTCCGCGAAAAATCGGTCGAACAACGAATCGCCTACGTAAAGCAAGGTAGACGATGTTTTAATTGCCTCAGTAGCCACCTACAATCTTCCGGATTGTAAAAAGTAACACTGCTGTGTCAAAAATGTAGAAAACGTCACCATACCTTGCTTCACATTCTGCCAGTTCTTTCTGGATCCGAAGCCGTCGCCCCACCGGCAGTCGCGCGGGCGCCGCTCCTTCTCAGGTCGCGTCGTTATCGATCATGCGATCGACCTTCCGCCGCGTGCAGGTCATTCTCGCGTCTGCCTGGATTCAAGTTCAAACCTACCAGGGTCGCCTGGAGCGTATTCGCGCGCTCCTCGATCAAGGCTCGGTAGTGTCCTCTGATTACCGAAAACCTAGCGCAACGGTTGAAAGCCCCTGGGCGTGCTCGTGTGTCCGTGGCGATTACCGGCGTCGGTAACAAAGCGAAACTCCCTGTAATACGCAAACAGATATTCTGATAAGGTCATGTAAACAGGCCGGCACTGTATACTCTACCACCGCGCTGATCATCAAAAGTCTATCGAAATACTTACCTCCACGCGTTGCACATACTCTGTACCTTCGGAGCATTTACGCGATCTCGATTTAGCGGATGAAAACCCATTTAGCAACGAACCAATCGAAATGATTTCATATCGGGGTCGATATTTACGGCCTCACTTTGAAGCCCGGAATCCGAACGGGCGCCGTAAATGAAACCGGTGGCACAAAACACCACACTCGGTTGGATCCTTTCCGGTCCTGTTTCTGTCAAGTCTACGCCGACCCTTTCCATGATCCCTGCACATCACTACTCGGCCGCTGAACCGTTGGACACCGAAATTCGTAAATTTTGGGAGATCGAGCAACTCCCCACCACTACAACACTCACTCCTGCGGAACAGGAGTGCGAAAATCTCATTTTCAAACCACTCACACACGGAGCTCCACAGGACAATACTCAGTGTCCGTCTTCTCCATTTATCCGTGGGCTCCCCATTGATATCGGGTCGTCCCTTTTCCGCCGCAAAAACCATGTGGTTTTCAAGCCAAGAGCACCGACTGGAAAATAATTCCGCAATTGCAGACGAGTACGCTAATCCCCATGAACGAATACGCGACGCTCCAACACATGCACGAAGTTCGGATCACATCCGATACAACAAATCAAACCGTGTATATCCTGCATCATGCCGTTATACGCGCAAATAGCCTTACGACTCGTCTCTGTAAGTTTGTTTTCTTTAATGCGTCGTGTCACACAGTCGAACGGTACTGCCGTTGAACGGGATCACTTGCTAATGTGTCGGGCCGAAACTACAAACCGAATTGCCCTCCGTTATTTTGCTAATGGCGATTGCATCGCTTCGTCTATATCGCGGACATCGAAAAGATGTACAGACAAATCCTCGTAGACGAACGCGACACCGATTACCAACGTATCGTTTGGCGCGCGTCCTCGTCGGAACCACTCAAACACTTTCGTCTCCGCACTGCGATACGGAACAGCATCCGCACCGTATCTCGCCCTCCGCGTTATAAAAACAAATTAGCCATCGACGAGGGCTCCAATTATCCATTAGCACTTCCGGTACCAAACAACCAAATTTATGCTGACGACGTGTATTTGGCGCGAACGACGAGATCACTGGCGCGGCAAACCCTGAGATCAACCTGTCGCACCATTAAAGCAAGCGGGATTCAAACCCTCCGAAAATGTGGCGAGCAATTCCCAAACCTATTAGCTGATATTACACATCGCGATCAAAGTCCCGCGGAGAATAAAACACCGCAACCCGATGATAAGCTCAAAGTACTCGGCATCACTTGGAACCGCGAGTCGGACTCCTTTCAGTTTAGTATACAAATTACCGAGATCGTGCCAAAAACTAAACGCGAAATACTATCTACTATAGCAAAACTCTTCAACCCGCTCGGTTGGGTCGCTCCCGTAGTAATAAATCGCTAAGATTTTCCTACAAAGACTCTGGCTTCTCAAGTGCGAGTGGGACACGTGTATTCCGTCGGAAATCCTTCATGAATGGACTCACTATTATAAGCAACTCATATATCTACAACAGCTATAGGTGCCGCGATGGATCCAGTACGGATCACAATACACACACATACGAGTTACATGGATTCGCCGGACGCGTCGAATTCCGCGTGTATGCCGCGGTAGTTTATTTGGCTGTGTAAATAGCTCGTCTCGAATGATGCCTGTGTCTCGCTCCTCGCAGCCAAATCCAAGGTTGCTCCAGTCAAGCCCATGAGCATTCCTCGGTTGGAATTATGCGCCGCTCTTCTTCTCTCCCGTTTGGTACAGTTCATCCAAGCCTTCTACTGCTTTCTCCACCATGCCAGTCCACTGCTGGACAGATTCGACAATCGTCCTCACCTGGGTTACGCAACACCCGTCGCGATGGAAAATATTCGTCGCGAATCGCGTCAATGAAATCTAAACGACCTTACCTTCACATGAAATGGCGGCACGTGTCAACCGCGGATAACCCTGCCGATTGCGCGTCCCGTGGACTGACCGGTGAAAACTTCAACCAGCATCACCTTTGGTGGCAAGGTCCCTCATGGCTGAGCAGTTGACGGGCTGAACTCCGACTGGCCGAACGATGCTCCTGCAGAGACTTTGTCCGTTCCCCTCGAAGCAAAGCCAATCCCGGTCATACAATTACCACTTTCAATCTCTCCTGATTGGGAGCTGGCGACGAAATATTCCCGGTGGAACAAACTCCTTCGAATCACGGCATATATTCTCCGCTTCATCGCCAAGCTTCGCCTGAAATTCACGCCCAACGCGCCGTGAGACGTCCTTCAACCTACCGACGCACTCTGCGCCGGCGGAATCAAACGGGTACTCGTGTTCTGGTTGAAGTACATATCAACAACGAGTGTTCCTAATCGAATTACGCTAAGCATACTAGCCAATCAACCGCCTCCCAAAGAAAAGTGCCTCCTCGCCTTCAACGCGTACCTTTGCGAGGACGGGCTCGTGATGAGTCGGCGGGCGCTTGCAAAATCTCAATGGATCTCAACATCGCCAAACACCTGATCCTCTTATCCTCCTATCCTCTTGTGGAGCTCCTGGTCCGTTCCGTGCATCAACAACAAACTTTACACGGGGCCCGCAACTCACGCTCTACTTCCCGCCAGGAATATTGGCTGCTGGGTTCAAAGCCATTCATTCGCGCCGTCCTCTATCGCTGCGTCGTGTGTAAGCGCGAACTCGCAAACAATGCGAATGAACTAATGGGTTCTCTTCCGTCCCCTCGCGTCAATCGTGCCGAACGCGCTATCCTTCACTGCGGGTAGACTATGCAGGGCCGGTGCTTGTTCGGCACCACCGCTGGACGCGGCTTCAAGGCCCGAAAAAGCGAGTATCGCGCTTTTCGTGTGTTCTTCCCACTCGTGCGGTGCACTTAGAACTTGTAAGCGATTACTGGACAGCAGCATTCCTGGCTTGTTCTTGACCGATTCTCGGCGCGTAGCCGGATTACTCTGAACACGCTTTATTCCTTATAACGGTACGACCTTCCGAGGTGCCGACAAAGAGCTGCACTGTTCGTTTCATGCGGCGACGCGAGACGTTAACCTACGGAATAAACTCGCCAGCGATCAAATAAACTGGATATTCATTCCCCGTCCGTGCCACATTTCGGTGGTCTGTGGGGAGGCCGGAATCCGCAGCACCAAACACCACTTAAAACGATCCATAGGTGCGCACATCGCTGGACCTTTCGGAAGAACTATCCACGGTATTATGCCAGACCGAGGCATTGCTTAAATTCTCGCCCGATCGCCCCCATGTCCGATAGCCTTGAGGATTATTCCGCACTTTACGCCGGGGCATTTCCTCACCGGTTCCGCGATAAACTCGGTTCCAACTCCCACACTGTTGGATCGTCCGTAATACAGCGTCTACCTCGCTGGCAACTGCTCCGGAGAATGGCAGAAACATTCTGGCAAGCGTGGTCGCGAGAATATTTACACACATTGCAACAGCGACCGAAATGGCAAATCTGAACTAACCTCGCAACAACCAGGGAGAATCGTGCTCCTGCGCAACCCACTCGCACCGCCGTGCAAATGGGAATTGGGCCGTATAACCGCGCCATCACGGCCCCGACGGAACATCACACGTGTCGTTACGATCAAAACCGCGCAGAGCGAATACCGACGCCCCCATCACGAAACTCCGTAGCTTGCCGGTCGAAATCAACAACGCTGAGCACGCATCCCAAAATGCTAGCCACGCTTAAACGAGGCAGCATGGCGGGCGGCCTCCTCCTCCGTACCCGTAATCAGCTAAAGTCAAGAATTGTAAATAGTAGACTAAGCAAAATTCATGTACATATACTATGTAGGTTAAGTTTCCGATTCCCGATCGTAATCGCATGCGGTCGGATCCTATCGATCCGAGGCGGGCGGCGTTCAGGAATTAAAAAGATTGACCCCGCGTACCACGGGCACTGTCGAAATGGCCTGTCCCTTTCGTCGGACGCGGCCCACGCCCTGGTTAGGTACGGGCCTGGAATTGTTTCTCCACGCATGATTAACACGCACGCGCGCGCGCGCCGCGGCACACGACAACAGCCAAACGTCGATCCAATCGATGTTTGGATCGACGTCAAATCCCGGTTTTTTTTAGACTCGGCGGATTCTACAAATACCGGCGTACGACCGGTGCAAATCTCTCTCGCTGTCTGATTCTCCTAAAAGTGCGCGCCACCTTTCAAAAGATATCCAGTGAACGTGCGTGATCAGTGTCGCCGCTTTTTGTACGTCGCCAGAGTCCTTTTCCAGTGCCACGTGCCAACACGTAAAAGTTCAACCTAAATTTAACTGCTCCGATTCTTATATTAATCCGGTGAGCCGCTTACACGCATATCGCGAACTTAATCCGAGACCCGCTAACCCGCAGATCCCGAATACCGAGAATACCCTGGCGCTGATATACCGGTCTGTGACTGTTTAATTTCCTGTAATATCACTCCGCCCCTTGAAAAAGGGTAAAACCGGCGCTTCCCGTGGCCTTCCTATTCCTGTAAAGCCAATAACGCCACGAAACAAAAAGACTAGAAAGGATAGACTATATGCGATAGTGTATAAACTACTAAATAAATAAATGAATATGTAGCATAAAATGTGGGATAAAGTCGACGTAAAATCGAGATAAAGTAGAGTCAAATAAAATAAACGTAAAATGAAATAAGGTAAGATAAGTAGATAAAAATAAAATAAAAAATAATAATGTTGTTAGAATGTGGAGGGCTCAAACACTGATTTGAGAACCTCGTCTAACGGGGTCCGGATCACGAGGGAATAGGAGGGATGGAAAAGTAATTGTCACACGTTATATAACACTTCAATGTCGTCGAAATAGTTCGACGACGTCGTTTATTGTGGGCCAATAAATGCTAACAGCCTGACTTAATTATATTATACGCGACAAAACCTCGCCTGTCTGACTGGCAATCTGGCGTGTGCTCGCGTCACGCTGTTCTGAAACAAAAGAGACGGAACGAGATGTAAATATACGGTAACGTTTGTCACTCTCTCCGTCTCGTTTTATTTACCACGCGTTCCTGCTTGTGCTTTGTCGCACTCAGGAGCGGGAAAACTCAGCCGCCGCGTTACGCAGCTAAGCTTAGTGGGACTGTATATGTTCGTGTGGCGTTCCCTTTAAACTGGGAAACAGCTGATTGCAGTTTTAGGGAAGACGAGATTCAACCTCGTTTCTTTCCCCGACTGCAGGTTTCGACCATCGTAGGAGAGGGTAACGGATGGAGGTTGTAAGGCTGCAAACTGTAAACGCCTTTCGGCCCTTTACCACCCCCCACAGCGTGCGTACGGGCATCGTGTGTGATGCAGGTGTGCCAACGGAGCCCTTGGGTCGACTTACGATTGGGCCTGATACCACGTAGCTTAATGAATTAACGTCCCACGCACAGTGACCGTACTTAGACTGGCGATCTTTGGAGGTATTCTGCGATCTGTCGTAAGCTGGGAGTTAACATTGTCACACACTTCGATTAGAAGGTGGTAAATCCACCCAGGGTATTTTATACACCCCTGGATCAGGGTTCCGAACCGTTTGAAATTCAAGAGAGGTACGAGAATCACCCTCGATACCTTAAACATGACCTCTGGGTTGCAGCGATACGTGTTTTCTTTTACTTTTTATTTTTCAGACCAAGGTGGGTCGTAGCCACTGCTGAATACTTCGGACACGACCTCTGATTACAGCGATACGTGTCTGTATTCAGGCTGAGGTGGATCGTACCCACTGCTGAATTCGAAATCTCGGATTATAACCTGTGAGATCTTTACAGTCTTTGGATCAGGTCGTGTTCCGACCTAATCTGTTTAATTGGTAAACGGCTTACGGAAGTTCACGGGATGGGATTGTTTTACAACCCGTTCCGTATTGAACGTCCTGCGGAGGTTCACGGGATGGGGTTGTTTTTCAACCCGTTCCGTATTGAACGTCCTACGGAGGTTCACGGGATGGGGTTGTTTTCAACCCGTTCCGTATTGACCGTCCTACGGAGGTTCACGGGATGGGGTTGTTTTCAACCCGTTCCGTATTGAACGTCCTGTGCAAGTTCACGGTATAGGATTGTTTTCCAATCCGTTCCGTGTTGAACTTGTTGTTCCCGTTTACGGCTCCTTTAAATAGTAAACGGGTTGTGGAAGTTCACGGTATAGGATTGTTTTACAATCCGTTCCGTATTTGAACTTCCTGTCCACGTTTACGACTCTTTTAAATAGTAAACGGGTTGTGGAAGTTCACGGTATAGGATTGTTTTACAATCCGTTCCGTATTTGAACTTCCTGTCCACGTTTACGACTCTTTGATTTTAAATTGTAAACGGGGTTTGCGGAAGTATTGACGGTACCGGATGGATTCCCAATCCGTTCTCGTACTGCACTTCCAACCCACGTTTACAATTTCGTCGAAAGTTCGAGTGACTCGAAACTATTCGAACGTCTTGGAAATTACGGGGGAGCGGGATCGTATGCCCATCTGCTCACTGCCGGTTCCAAGTTAAGAGTGACGATCTAGCCCGGCTAGTCAAATTCGGAGGGGAGAATCTCCGACTAGTGGCGCTGTAGACGAATTTGAATTCGTCTTTGTCCAACTTATTATTGTCGTACCTTCTCTTTATACACGCGCCGAAACGTTAGCTCGAAATCACGCGTAGTTTCGTCGATCGCGTGATGTTTCGAAGAAATCCGTATGTGACAGTTTTTATAACCT
Organism: Colletes collaris; assembly: GCA_030068185.1. Taxonomy (NCBI): domain Eukaryota; kingdom Metazoa; phylum Arthropoda; class Insecta; order Hymenoptera; family Colletidae; genus Colletes; species Colletes collaris. The sequence continues at coordinate 216,446 of JASGYR010000199.1, read as the reverse complement.
GTCTTGTTTTCGCGTAGAGGACACGAGAGTCGAACAGTCTCGAGTCGGTTACATTCGCAGAAAACAAAACCCGGTGACGAATAATATTCTACTATTCTTATATGCTTCGAATTAACGCGATATTTAAACAAATGTAAAATAAATAAAATAGAATAGGCTAGAATAGGATAGACTATATGCGATAATGTATAAACTGGCTAAATAAATAATTGAATGTGTAGCATAAAATGTGGAAAAAGTCGCCGTGAAATCGAGATAAGGTAGAGTAAAATGTAATAACGTAAAATAAAATAAAGTAAAATAAGTAGCTAATATAAAGTATAATAATAAAATAATAAATAAAATAGAATAGACTAGAATAGGATAGACTATATGCGATAATGTATAAACTGGCTAAATAAATAAATGAATATGTAGCATAAAATGTGGGATAAAGTCGACGTAAAATCGAGATAAAGTAGAGTAAAATAAAATAACGTAAAATTGAATAAAGTAAGATATGTAGATAAAAATAAAATAAAATAATAATAGTACGTGTTAAAAAGTTGATACTTTTAACGAATGAGTCCGGATAGAGGTGTGGAGCTTTAGGGAAGTGAGTCGGACACAAATGGTTTTCTTATCGTCGGTCTTAAAGACCAACCTTTTATTATAAAATAGACAAATAAAAGGAACAAAGAAAAACCAACGAACAATTGTAATTAAAATAAACGAGACTGTACAAAGAATTAAATTGGCCTCGTGTCTGGCTCGCTCGGTCGCCGAACTCACAAGATTGAGGCAGGCCAGGATTCCTAAGAACAGAAAAACACGACTATGTGTTAGACACACGTACACGTTATACGTATCTTCGTCGCGCTCGTTTGCTCGCGCTCCTTGGTTCGCGATTCGAACGTATCGGAGCGGAGAAATGTAAACTTTCGTAAATTACGAAATATAAGTGGACTGTATTTTGGCTAGGAAAAGAATTAAACTTCTTTTCCTCGCCGATTCAGTGGTCGATTGCCCAGTGGACGGGGATGCAAGAGGAGGTTGTAAGGCTCCTAATGCACTGTTCCCGTGAATATGCACACTGAGTCTGTGCGTCGAGTCGCACTGCAGTGCACTGCACGACCGTCAATCTGCGGCTTCTCTTAACACGTTCCAACAGATGACTTATTTGGCCGAGAGTTACACTGCGAAGCCCGACAACACGTTGTTCACTGCACGAATACACTACTCGACGTGATACGTTGCAGTATTTTGAACTACGCGGGGCCTGACCCACGACTCCGTTACTTCTCCGCACTGGTGCTCCTCTAAACGTTACACCGGCGGGATCTGTAGAAGTAAGGAGGCGAAGACCGAAAATCACACGTCCAAAATGGACGTGGACTTGACTACAGTGAGCCCACCAGGAGGTACACCACGTAGGTGCCTCCCTTTTGGTGTCTCCTAAGCCGAAGGGCAATCACACAGAAGTATGGGCGGTATCGCCGACTTCTGTATGATTCAACGTGTATACGTTGGAATCGACCTTTAAATTCCGCACAGGAGGGGTCGAACACCCTATTGGTGTATTCTCGAGCCCTCCAAAATATGCAGTAAATTTAAATTAATTAAACTCGATCGAGATTTACTCGAACGAGAAGCAGGTGAACTTGCACGAATCGAGATGCGAATCGTGTTTTCCAAGTGTTAGAATCTAAGGGTTCTAACCGGGGTCCGGATGAGGGAAAGTTCAGGGAAAGTCAAGTTGACACAATTGATTTGTATTTTCGCTTGTCGCGCAGCGACAAGCCTTTTATTTTATAAAAGTTAAAATAAAAATAGAAAAAAATACAAAAAATATAAAATAAAAAATTTAAAAAAATAAATATATTTTCCTTGCCAGCCGGGTTGCCTTATTGGCGTGGCCCTTGCTGCGGTACTGGCCCTTGATTTCTGTAACAAAGGATCGACCAGAATTAAATACGTGATTGCACGTATCGTAAACACGCTCGTCAGCTGTTCGCCTCGCTCTCCTCGTGACTATCGTCGCGCTTGGAGAGATCAGCTGTCGTTAAGCGTAAACAAGTGGACTGTATTTTGTGGTTGATCGCGAATCGTTATTAATTAAAACGATCGACGAGACTTTCGCCCTGAACAGCGGAGAATTGACTCGTAACTGTCGGAGGCTCTGTGTCGCCACGGACGGGTCACCAAATGGAGGTCGTAAGGCTCCAAGTGTGTGGATCCCGCGAGCACGCTCACCGCGCAGATCGACGTGGGTACGTCGTGCAAGGGAATTTCCTACAACGCTTTATAACTACTACACAGCGACCGATTATTTCGGGGACTGTGCAGTAAACGAATTTACAGGAGGAAATCCCAAGCAAGTCCACCCTCACTATAAAGCCTACCCGGCGACCGTTTGTACGGGGACCGTATGTGGTAGGCGGCGTGAAGAGTGGGAGGCGCTTTGAACCCGAACTCCGCCGGTGGGTGTACGGTCGATTCGTACACACCAACAGGGTTTTCGGATAGGGTTCGCAGTGACCTTTGCACGGAGAGCTCTCCACGAGGCGGTACCGAACTATCGGTAGGACCTTTGGGAGGCTCCAAAGCCGTATAGCTTTAAAGGGATTCTAGGTGCGTGCACCCTGAGTCCCTTACGTCGCGGTCGCGGCAACGACTGCAACGTACAATCAACTTCTCGCGTCCGCGGTCACGTCACGCGCTGCGTGCACTAGACCACTTCCTTCGCTTAAAGAGATTGTTCTTTTGTGAAATCTCAAATCGCAGCAACGATGAGAATTCTTTACAGAAAGTCCAAATTTATTTCTTGCCGAGAAGCTTTTGCTTGCTCGGCGGAGCGCGTACTTTGAGGAGCGAGATCGTCTGGGATCCGCTCCGTTGGCAGTCGGCTCGTGAATAATTTACAAAATCGTCGAGCATCGACAGACGAAGACTCGGTCGCGCCTCGTCGTCGCGACGTGGCGCTGTCGAATCTGATTGTCGATCTCCTTTCAATTAACGATACGGTTCTCTCTCTCGATGCTGACGTCACTATGCCGTTTAAATGGCGTTTGAAGCGAATCTTCGCGTGAGGTCAGCGTACAAAACACGTAAACGGCCGCGGTTTTAAACTGTCTGTACGCCGAACGAACTCGGCGACAGCCTAACCTTCCGGAATGTCACGTACACAAACGGATACGGGACTCGCGGCCGAGAAATAATATTTCACGGACGAACGCGAATTTAAATAGTTTTGAACATATTTAAACATACCGCCCCCTTGCACGAATTGTGCAATACCCGGAGATCGCTGTAGTCCCGTACGGTCACTATTTTACGCGAAGAGAGAGACTCGCGCACTTTCAATTATAAAAATCAAAAGTACTTACGGTTGTCCAGCGGCAGCTTGATGCAGATAACGCATCGCTGTGGTCAGCATTTGATCCGCCATCGCCTTTGTGAAGGCGATCTGATCAAACGGCTGCCATCTTTCCGTTTCTTTGCGGGAAACGCCGGAGGATGCTTGGGGCCGCTTGTAGAAGGCCCCGGATTTGCCGGCGCTGGTCGCTTTGGCCTGGCCTTGCGTTTCCGCTTCGGGGGTGGCACCCGTTCGGCGGGGGCTGTTCCCGACGGCGTTGGAGTGGCCGGCGCAGGCGTCTTAGCCGAATTCTCCGGTGTCCGGTCGCTTTTCCACTGGCACGACCTCATGTGCCCCTCCGAGTCCCACCGAAGAACATATTGCCCCCCGGGGCCCGGTGATGGTATTTTCGTGAGGTCGTGAGGATCCGGACCGGCATGTTGAAGCTATCTCGCCCGAGGTTTAGGGTCACCTCGGGCTCACTCCGCGGCTGTTCCGGCGCGATGACCTGGTCGTTACTTTTCGGGGAACACGCTCGCTCCCCGATTTGGAGGATGCGGCCAAACCGCTCGTCGATTTCGGGGTCCCCGTTGAACGAGACCCCACTCCCCTCGCACGAGATATTAGACGCGGTTTCACTCATCGTGGTTTCTTTGGAACTGAACGATTTTTGGCTCCGCGTGTTCCGCTTAGGGTTGGGGGCGCTCGGATTGCTAGGCGCGCCCGACCAATCATCCAACTCAGATCGGTGGATTCGTAACCCCACTAATCCGTTTGAACTTCAAGTGACAACGGTCAGTTGAAAATCAACGTCGTTTGTTTCTAGAAACGATCGTTTCTCACCTTCCGATCACTTTCAGCCGTTGGATGTTATGGTTTTTATGTGACCTAGTCGGCGTCGCTAACCGTCGCCGACTCGGTATCTTCCACAGGCAGCTTACACAACCGCGTTATAGGTCGCGTAAAAATGGATTTTGCCGTGCGTATTTTAACCACACGTGCATTTCCATCCCTGCCGGTGTATACCTCCTCTACTCGCCCCATTTCCCATTGATTCGGGGGCAGGAGAGGGTTTTGCACCAAAACTAAGTCGTTTAGTTTTAATGTTTTTTGGGCTGTACGCCACTTGTAACGATTCTGGAGGTGCGTGAGATAGTCACGTGTCCAATGCCTCCAGATTTGTTCATGGAATTTTTGAATCGCCCTCCAACGTGTCAAACGAGAGAGTTTTTCAATTTCCACGGATTGCGTCGGAAGCGCGTTCAGCGGACTTCCTACTAAGAAGTGTCCCGGTGTGAGCGGCGCATAATCGTCCGGGCTATCACTCAAAGCGGCAATCGGTCGCGAGTTTAAACTTGCTTCGATTTTACAGAGCAACGTCTGTAATTCTTCGCTTGTGGGAGTGAATTCGCCCAGCGTCCGCTTAAGGTGAAATTTCACCGATTTCACGCCGGCTTCTTGCATGCCACCGAAGTGCGGTGCACTCGGTGGGTTAAATTTCCATTTAATTCCTTTCTGACTGCATTTATTACGCATTTCTGGCGTGTTGTACACAGCCTCGAAATTTTCACGTAATTCTCGATCTGCACCGACAAAGTTCGTTCCATTGTCACTGAAAATGCAGGACGGAACTCCTTCGTGCAATGAATCGATCTAACGCCGCCAAAAAGGCACTCGTCGTATAATCGTGGACGAGTTCGATATGGATAGCCCGTGTCGCGTAACAGACAAAAACTGCTATATACGCTTTGTGGGCGGTTTTCCCTCGACCGGCGGAGTCGCGGACACGAAAAGGTCCAGCATAATCCACTCCGCAGTTCGAAAATGCTCTCGCCTCGCGGCAACGCTCCGGTATTAAATCCTGCATGATTTGCGTGGGAGTTTTTGCCCTCCATCTAACGCATCGCATGCATCCGTGGATTACCGTTCGCGCTGCATTTCGACAGCCGAGAATCCAAAATTTTTGTCGCACCGTATACATGGTTAACTGCAATCCCCGTGCAACGTATCAACGTGGCACTGCCGAATTATCATCGTGGAAACGTGATGTTTCGGCAAAATTATGGGATGCTTGGTTTCCCATGGCAGTGCTGTATTTTCCAGTCTGCCCCCGACTCTCAAGACATCGTTATCGTCGAGAAAGGGGTTCAAACTTTTCAGCATTGATTTTGCTGGAATTTTCCGGTGATTTTTAAACACCGGTACTCCTTTGCAAAATGCGTGCGCTGGATGTAGCGGACAATTCTTTCGCTTGCGAGCTGCATCTCAGACGCCTCAACGAACTTCGCATCGTACGACCTTCGCTACTCTTGCATCGGTCTCCTTAATCTGAGACAGTATGCGGTTACGCGAAGTAGCTTGTTCCAGGTCGAGAATCGAAATACAAGTTCCCATTCTTTCTCCGGAATTGCTACGTGGGCGTGCACTTTGCGCTTCCCTTCTTCGGTCTCGATGGACGAAGGTGTTTTCGGCCAACAATCTTTCGATTCTGTTAGCCAACTTGGTCCAGAAATCCACAGCTTAGATTGAAGGAGTTCCGCAGCTTCCACTCCACGCGAATTCAGATCCGCGGGATTGAAGCGGGTGGGAACGTGCCTCCATTCAGCATTCGGGAGTAACGTTTGGACCTTTGACACACGGTTGGCTATTAAAACCTTCCATGTGGAGGCGTGCTTTCCAACCATGCTAGTGCGATCGTGGAATCTGTCCAGCAGATTATTTGGTCGACCTTCAGTGAAAGTGACCTTTCCACGTGCACAATGAGCTCGGCGAGGAGCACGGCGCCGTTCAATTCTAATACAGGAATTGACTGCGTTTTAATCGGAGCCACCCGCGTTTTTGCCATTATCAATGTCGAGGAGGTGACATTGCTCATCGCTGTCACACGTAAATATGTGACCGCTGAGTAGGCCGCGAGCGAAGCGTCACAAAATCCATGAATTTCCACGGACATTGTGTCGGCTCCGTAATTAATCCATCTGGGGATTTTTAACTCGTTTAAGCTGCTCCAATCCACGCAAAACGTATTCCACGTATTGAGCGTATTCGCTGAGATTTGATCGTCCCACTGGATTTTCTCCAGCCATTGGGATTGCATCAAAATCTTTGCGCGAATCACGACTGGTGATAACCAGCCGAGCGGATCGAACAACTTAGCAATCTCCGAAAACAAATTTCGTTTTGTCATCGGCACGGCAGACGGCTGAAACCGCTGCAGATTGAAGTAAAAATAATCGCCGGACGGTATCCAGCGTAAACCCAAAACCTTTAATTCGCTGTCATCGAATAAGGTAAGGTCGACGGCGTGGGAGTGAGCGCTTTGGGGAATATTTCGCAGTAATAACGGCGAATTACCTGCCCATTTACGCAGCTTAAACCCACCTCGTTGTAAGAGTTCGCAAACTTGATTGCGAATTTTCTAACAACGACGTATCGGGTGCTCCCATAAAAACGTCGTCTACGTATATGTCCCGCTCGAGTATCGGGGCGGCAAGGGGGTACCTGTGCCCGTCCTGATTTTTCAGCTCGAGAAGGGTTCGCATCGACAAGTATGGTGCACACGCCGTACCGTACGTTACGGTATTTAATTCGAACGCATTCAGCTGTTCGGTTTCGGGCGTGCGCCATAGGATGCACTGATAACGACGATCCTGTGGGGCGACGAGAATCTGTCGGAACATTTTCTCTATGTCGGCCACCAACACGTATTCATACAGACGCCATCGGGTCAAGACTGACGTGATGTCGTTCTGCAATTTTGGACCTACGTGTAGGATGTCATTTAACGAGCGACCGCCTGCAGTTCGGCTTGTCGCGTTAAATACGACTCTTAATTTTGTCGTTGCACTTTCTGTGCGTACGACCGCTCGATGTGGAATGTAGAGTCTGGTCTCGTCAATGGGCTCTATTCGAGTCATATGACCCAGCTCCTCATATTCCGTGAGAAACGATGTGTATTCTCGTACGAGGGTCTGATCTGCGTCCAATTTTTCCCTCAATCTCCCGAGAGCGGAGAGAGCGATGCGATAGGAATTTCCTTGCGCTTCGTCCGGTCTCGGGTGAGTAAAAGGTAATCGGACGACAAATCGTCCAGTCGCATCACGAGCGACGGTTTTGGAAGTGCGTTTCACACTCCTCCTCCGCCTTGGTGCGTACCGAGGTCGAAGGGAGTTCTTCGACTTCCCAAAACTTTCGAATCGCCGTGTCCAGCGACTCGAGGACGTTGCAGTGCAATGTCCGCAAAGTTTTGTTAATTTTGCCCTTTGCATTTGTCGGGCCGGACAGAATCCAGCCAAATGCAGTTTCTTGGGCCACTGGACCCGTACTGCTTATTCGACGGAAACCCGGTCGAATAATTTGCGCGTACAAGTCCGCGCCGATCAACACTTCAATCGGTTGACCGGAAGCAGGGTCGGGATCTGCGAGCGGTAGGTCCTTTAGCGCGTCGCATTTGAGCGCACTTGCCAACGGCGAGACGTAGCTCGTGATCTTTGCACGATATACGCTTTCGTCTTGACCGTCGGCTCGGTACCTTCTACCGTTCCCAAATTCATCTCGACGCTGAATTTAATTGTCTGGGTTTTGCCGCCCCCCAAGCCAGTCACTGTGGCTGGGGTTTTCCTCCGCAAGAATTTGAGGTCATTCGTCAAATTCGCGGAGATGAAGGACGACTCAGAACCCTGATCTATCAGTGCGCGTACGATTCGCGACGCACCGTTTATTCCGTACACGTACGTTCGCCGTGGCTAACAACACAGCCGTCGGTACGTCTGCACCTATCGCGGTACAGTGTGACGTACTAGGCTGTGACGTCGTTGCCTGTGACGTCGTGGTACGAGCAGCTCGTTCGGCTTGCTGCGGCCGGCTTGGTGGGGCCGTAGACCGCTTTTTCTGGCGTTTGTCTTGCGAAGCCATTGTCGCGGGTTTGCGACTTTCGGTTTCGCTCGAAAGGACTCGAAATGCAGCAGAGAATGATGTCTGCCATTGCATTTCGTGCATGCCTCTTCGGAAGGACAACGCGCGTTCCCATGCTGAGGTGACAAGCAGAGAATGCACCGCTGGCTATCTTTTATAAATTGATAGCGGCGGTTCGGCGTCAAATTACGGAATGCACCACATTGGGTCATTCTGTGTTCGAGGCCGCAAAATCCGCAAGTCACGCTTTTTCCAGCGGGGCTTTCTAGAACGGAGTTGTGACTCCGTATTTTGTGCTTTTGTGGGTGTTCGGTCGCAGGCTTGCTCGGACCATCGTCTAACATGGTCAGAGCCCGTGCATGCCCCTCCAGGAATTCTATCAACTCGGTGTGCGAGGGATAGTTCGGGGAGAGACGCTGCGACCTTTCCCACTCAGCTTTAAGAGACCCTTCCAAGTGGCTTCGAATGCTGTGGGCCAGCAGCCAATTTCGCTGCTCTAAAATTGTGCCCTGCTTTTCGAGCGCCGCGAGGGCCTGTTTGAAAACGACGACGACCTGGTTTAGGCTATCCAGATCATCTCTTTGATCGTTTTCAATTTTGTCAATTGACTTAGCAATTTGGCAGTCACGATACGTGGTATCCCGAATTGTTCTTTCAGGGTTTTCCACGCCACCGTGAAATTATCATCGATAACTTCGAGGTGCGCGATCGCCGCCAACGCTTTGTCCTCCAGACAGGCGTTCAGATACTGCAATCTGTGCACATCTGACAGCCTCGGATTATTTATTATTCCGGAGGTGAAAAGATCCTCGAAATGTCTCCATTTTCGTGGATCACCTCCGAACTTGGGAAGGCGTTGTTTTGGGAGTTCGATTGCGACATCATGTGAGCTGACCGACGTTGTTGCCGCTTTTGATTCAGCGGCCAGTCTGGTCAGCTCCGTGGCAACGTACTCCTGAAACTCCATAAACTCTTCCTCCTTAGCTTCTACGCCACCTTTTGCAAGGAAGTCGCACGTGTTGCGCCTTCGCAGGGGCATATTTTCTCCGAAGAGCCAAGTACTGCTGTATAGCCTCCTTGTACTGTTCGGTTACGGTGGCGAGCCTTGTTTTGAGGATCTCCTCAGTGAACTGGGCTCGACCACGTTTCTTTAAATAAGAGATCGCCTTTGTCATTAAGTCGAACCGGGTGATTAGGTCGTCGAGATCGACATCGAACTCGCTTCGACCTTCAGCCTTAGACACAGACATGCTGATCTCTAATTCGAGGATTGGGTAATCGACTCGAAATTAAGCGTCTCGTAAGCAACGACTTACGTGAACGCACTCTCTTTCCTGTTCTTTCAACCTCAATCCGGCTCGAAGGACCGTTTGTTAGAATCTAAGGGTTCTAACCGGGGTCCGGATGAGGAAAGTTCAGGAAAGTTAAGTTGACACAATTTATGTATTTTCGCTTGTCGCGCAGCGACAAGCCTTTTATTTTATAAGGTTAAATAAAAATAGAAAAAAAACGGGTTGCCTTATTGGCGTTGCCCTTGCTGCGGTACTGGCCCTTGATTTCTGTAACAAAGGATCGACCAGAATTAAATACGTGATTGCACGTATCGTAAACACGCTCGTCAGCTGTTCGCCTCGCTCTCCTCGCGACTATCGTCGCGCTTGGAGGGGGGAGATCAGCTGTCGTTAATCGTAAGCAAGTGGACTGTATTTTATTGTTGCTCGCGAATCGTTATTAATTAAAACGATCGACGAGACTTTCGCCCTGAACAGCGGAGAATTGACTCGTAACTGTCGGAGGCTCTGTGTCGCCACGGACGGGTCACCAAATGGAGGTCGTAAGGCTCCAAGTGTGTGGATCCCGCGAGCACGCTCACCGCGCAGATCGACGTGGGTACGTCGTGCAAGGGAATTTCCTACAACGCTTTATAACTACTACACAGCGACCGATTATTTCGGGGACTGTGCAGTAAACGAATTTACAGGAGGAAATCCCAAGCAAGACCACCCTCACTATAAAGCCTACCCGGCGACCGTTTGTACGGGGACCGTATGTGGTAGGCGGCGTGAAGAGTGGAGGCGCTTTGAACCCGAACTCCGCCGGTGGGTGTACGGTCGACTCGTACACCAACAGGGTTTTCGGATAGGGTTCGCAGTGACCTTTGCACGGAGAGCTCTCCACGAGGCGGTACCGAACTATCGGTAGGACCTTTGGGAGGCTCCAAAGCCGTATAGCTTTAAAGGGATTCTAGGTGCGTGCACCCTGAGTCCCTTACGTCGCGGTCGCGGCAACGACTGCAACGTACAATCAACTTCTCGCGTCCGCGGTCACGTCACGCGCTGCGTGCACTAGACCACTTCCTTCGCTTAAAGAGATTGTTCTTATATGAAATCTCAAATCGCACCAACGAAGAGAATTCATAACATAGTCCAAAATTAATTATATCTAGCCGAGAAGCCCGATCCTAGCTCGGCGGAGCGCGAACTTTAGGAGCTATATCTTCGGGGATCTGCTCCGATAGGCAGTCCGCTCGTGAATAATTTCAACAATCGTCGAGTATATACAGACGAAGACACGGTCGGCCCTCGTCGTCGCGACGTGGCGCTGCCGAATCTGATTGTCGATCTCTTTACAATTAACGATAGGGTTCTCTCTCGATGCTGACGTCACTATGCCGTTTAAATGGCGTTTGAAGCGAATCTTCGCGTGAGGTCAGCGTACAAAACACGTAAACGGCCGCGGTTTTAAACTGTCTGTACGCCGAACGAACTCGGCGACAGCCTAACCTTCCGGAATGTCACGTACACAAACGGATACGGGACTCGCGGCCGAGAAATAATATTTCACGGACGAACGCGAATTTAAATAGTTTTGAACATATTTAAACACCAAGCAAAGGTGGGAATGAATTTCCGACCTTTTCGAGCATGGCTCGCTACACCCTTTTTCTAACGATAGCAGTCCTTATGGCTTTCTCGCACTGAGAGGATCTTCCCTCTTAAATCGCGATTAACTACGATCGAATATGATCCGGGAGCCGATGCGTCTCGGTCAAGAAGTCGCCGTAAGAATGATACGGATTTGACAGCCGAAGACGCGTCGCCGCGGTACTCTTACTGGTCGTTCCGTGGCGCTGTCTGAATTTCAGCCCGTCTCTCCTTGTCACATTATTGGCGCTTTTCTCTCTCACGGTACTGACGTCACCTAACACCCGTTAGCACACTCCGAATCGAAGGTAATGAGCCGTTACCGATGCCAGAAAAACTCATAATAAACGCGTTTTCAATCACCGTTCGCTATACAAATCCAAATTAAGAGAGAGATCTACTTGGATTTATTGTACACGTTAACAGAATTAAGCGGTAATTGCGGCCGAGGGCTAATCGCTAACGGCGTTGTGCAATCTTCAAACATACCGCACTTCCCCTTGCACGGTCCGTGCAATGTGAACTAGGAGCGATTTTTACCGAATGGCCGTACGACCCGAGTGAGAGTAGGCGCATGCAATTTAAAAAATGCAATTTACTTACGGTTGTTGGGGGAGGGGTCCGCTGAGTGGTTTCCCTACTGCATCACCTGCAGGGGAGTTGAGCACTACCTGCAGGGCCTCCAGCGGGATCATTTTTTGTTTCTGATGCCCGGTTGTTGTTGGCAGGCTCTCCTCCTGCGCCTCTCCCTCCCGGCTCTCCGGTTTCTTAGTCCGGTGTTCCGGCTGGTTTTCCCTGGATTGCGTGTGTTCGGCGATGCCGTTGCCGCTTCCTGTGGTTGGGCCGGAGGACCTCCTTCGCCGGCTGCCCGGCCGATGCCCAGGCGTAAGCCGGTGCTGGCGTGGTCGCGTGCGGAAGTTTTTGCAGCCGCTGGTACAGCGGCATGCGGTTGTCGCTGCGCTGGTGTCGGCGGAGCTGTCCTTCCGGTGGTCCGCAGGACTTCGGGTGTCCCGTCCTTGTACCACCGGAGGACGTGGCGTCCTCGGGGCCTGGGTACTTTCCACCGGCGCGTAGTGCCATGGTATGTGCGCCGGCACTTCGATGACCCGCTTGCCCACGGGAAGAGCAGGGGCACCAAATCGGTTTGCCGCCACCCTGCTGGTCGAGGGTCCCGGCTGGGGTGCCCTCCCGCTTCCCTGTTTCGGCTGGGGGTCCTCGGCCAGCCCCTCCCAGCCTGGAGGATGCGTTCGAATGCGAGGTCGAACCCCGGGCTTCCCGAGATCGCGCTTTCAGGGTGTGATTCGGACTCGTATCTCTTTCCATGTCTAATCAGGAACTGATCTTTTCCGGCGAAGAGTCGTTCAATTTCGATTTAGGGGCGTTAGCGGAGACTAATCGTCCCCGTGCCTTTCAAAGCGATAACGAAAGGACAGTTGGTGGAAATTACCCCCCACTCTTCGCTGTCGCACAGGCGACAAGTGGCCAGTGAGAATCAACCGTTCTCACGTTCCAAAATCCTTGTCCTTTCGAACTTGAACGGTTTTGTTTAGATCACCTGTTCGGTTTCGGGAACCGCTGCCGAAGGTGACTCAAACGAAAACTCAGCCACAGGCAGTTTACACAATCGCGTAATTGGTCGTGTATATGTGGATTTGGCTGTACGTACTTTAACTACACGTACATGCCCATCCTTTCCCGGAAATACTTCCTCTATTCTTCCCATTTCCCACTGATTTGGGGGGAGGAGAGTATTCTGTACCAGAACAAGATCGTTCTTAGGCGTGTATTTTCCGTCTGCCATTTGTAGCGGTTCTGGAGGTGCGTGAGATAATCTCTCGTCCAGTGTCTCCAGAGCTGCTCGTGGAATTTTTGCATTGCTCTCCATCTTGTAAGATGCGAAATATTTGCATTTTCCACGGATTCCAGTGGGGGTGCCAACGTAGGCCCTCCGATTAGGAAGTGGGCCGGTGTGAGAGGCGCGTAATCATCTGGGCTGTCACTCAGAGCGGCAATCGGTCGCGAGTTTAAACTGGCTTCGATTTTACAGAGTAACGTCTGTAATTCTTCGCTCGTGGGAGTGAATTCTCCTATGATGCGCTTCAAATGATGCTTCACTGATTTGACCCCAGCTTCCTGCATCCCACCAAAATGGGGGGCACTGGGTGGATTAAATTTCCACCGAATGCCCTTCTGGCCACATTCGTTTCGCATTTCCGGCGTTTTACGCACCATATTGAAATGTTTTCTTAATTCACGATCTGCGCCGACGAAATTTGTCCCGTTGTCACTACGTATGCAGGACGGGATTCCTCGTCGGGCAAATGAATCGCTCCAATGCAGCCAAAAATGCACTCGTCGTGTAATCGTGGACGAGTTCAATGTGTATAGCCCTTGTAGCGAAGCAGACAAAAACCGCTATGTACGCTTTATGAGCTGTTTTTCCTCGGCCCGCGGAGTCGCGGACTTTGTACGGTCCCGCATAATCAACTCCGCAGTTTAGAAAAGCCCGGGCTGGACGACTTCGTTCCAAGGTCAAATCCTGCATGATCTGCGTGGAGGTTTGTGTCCCCCATCTCACGCATTTCATGCATTGATGAATGACCTTTCGAGCTGTGGTTCTGCAACCGAGGATCCAAAATTGCTGTTTTAGCATGGATATCGTCAGCTGCAAGCCCCCATGCAACGTATTTACGTGGCACTGCCGGATTATCATGGTGGACACATGATGTTTTGGCAAAATTATGGGGTGCTTCGCTTCCCATGCCAGCGTCGCATTCTCCAATCGTCCACCTACCCTTAAGACATCGTGCGCGTCTAGGAACGGGTTCAGACGTTTTAATGGAGATTTCGCGGGAATTTCCCTGCGCTTTTTAAGCACTGGTACTCGCCCGCGAAGTGCGTTCGCTGTATGTAGCGGACGATTCTTTCCTTGGCGAGCTGCAATTCTGAAGCTTCGACAATGTTTGCATCGAACGACCTTCGCTCACCTTGCATCGGTCTTCGTAATCGGAGACAATATGCAGTTACGCGAAGTAGCTTACTCCAGGTTGAGAATCGAAACACGAATTCCCATTCTTTCTCTGGAGTTGCAACGTGGGCGTGCGGAATGCGCTTGCCCTCGCTCGTATCGATGGAATCAGGCGTTTTCGGCCAATTTTCTTCAGATTGTCTCAACCATGCTGGTCCAGAAATCCATAGCTTCGACTGAATGAGTTCCGCTGCTTCGACACCGCGCGAATTCAAATCCGCGGGATTGAAGCGGGTGGGAACGTGTCTCCATTCAGCCTTCGGAAGCAAGGTTTGGATTTTTGATACTCGGTTGGCTACCACAACCTTCCAAGTCGACGCATGTTTTTTCAACCAAGCAAGTGTAATAGTGGAATCTGACCAACAGATTATGCGGTCAATTTTTATTGAAAGTGACCGTCACACGTGCACTATAAGCTCGGTAAGCAGTACAGCTCCATTCAATTCGAGAATCGGAATCGACTGCGTTTTTATAGGAGCCACCCTCGTTTTTGCCATGATCAAGGTTGTGTACACTTCCTCGGTCATGGTCGTTACGCGTAAATACGTAACGGCCGAGTACGCTCCGAGCGAAGCATCGCAGAATCCGTGTAATTCCACCGAAACTGTGTCTGCTCCGTAACGGATCCATCTGGGAAATTTTACTTTTTCCAAACTGCTCCAATCCTCGCAAAACGTGTTCCACGTTTTTAACGTATTCGCGGAGACATGATCGTCCCACTGGATTTTTCCAGCCATTGGGATTGCATCAAAATCTTCGCCCGAATTACGACTGGTGATAACCATCCGAGCGGATCGTAAAGTTTGGCTATTTCGGAAAACAAAATTCGTTTTGTAATCGGACCTGCAGCCGGTTGAAACCGTTGCAGGTTGAAATAGAAGTAATCACCCGATGGTATCCATCGCAATCCGAGCACCTTGAGTTCGGAGTCATCGAATAAGGTGAGATCGACAGCGTGGGAGTGAGAATTTTGTGGGATGTTTCGCAGTAATTTCTGTGAATTGCCAGCCCACTTTCTCAATTTAAACCCGCCGCCCTGTAGGAGTTCGCAAACTTGAATACGAATTTTTTCCAATAGGGTCGTATCGGGTGCCCCCATAAATACGTCATCAACGTATATGTCTTTCTCGAGTATCGGAGCGGCGAGAGGAAATCTGTCACCGTCCCGTTTTTTCAGCTCGAGAAGAGTACGCATCGATAAATATGGTGCACACGCCGTTCCGTACGTAACGGTGTTTAATTCGAAGGCTTGAAGTCCTTCGGTTTCGGGCGTGCGCCATAAGATGCACTGAAATCGACGATCCTGCGGGGCGACGAGAATTTGTCGGAACATTTTCTCGATATCGGCCACCAACACGTATTCGTACAGCCTCCATATCGTCAAAACGGACGTGATGTCGTTCTGCAATTTCGGCCCTACGTGTAGGATGTCGTTTAGTGAGTTTCCACCCACCGTACGGCTCGTCGCATTAAACACGACTCGCAGTTTGGTAGTTGCACTCTCCGTACGGATGACCGCTCGATGCGGAATGTAGAGTCTGGATTTTTCAGAGGGCTCGATACGAGTCATGTGTTCCAACGACTCATACTCCGTGAGAAATTCTTGATATTCTCGTACGAGGGTCTGATCCTTGTCCAATTTCCTTCTCAACCTTGTCAATGCGGAGAGGGCGATACGGAGTGAATCTCCCAATGCACCTTCCGGTTTCGGATGATT
Source organism: Colletes collaris (assembly GCA_030068185.1). Taxonomy (NCBI): domain Eukaryota; kingdom Metazoa; phylum Arthropoda; class Insecta; order Hymenoptera; family Colletidae; genus Colletes; species Colletes collaris. Next base: position 200,529 of record JASGYR010000199.1, on the reverse strand, counting down.
AAACGGCAATCGGACAATAAATCTTCCCGTTGCGTCCCGTGCGACAGTTTTTTGGAAATGAGCTTCGCACTCTTCCTCTGCTTTTGTAAGCACCGAGGTCGAGGGAATTTCTTCAATTTCCCAGAACCGTCGAATCGCGTGATCCAGCGATTCGAATATGTTGCAATGCAACGTTCGCACGTGACCCTGGGCCTTGCTCGCTGCATCTATCGGTCCGGATAATATCCAGCCAAATGCAGTTTCTTGTGCAATAGGCCCTTCGGGAGATATTCGACGGAATCCCGACCGAATAACTCGAGCGTACAAATCTGCGCCGATCAAAACTTCAATGTTTTGGCCAGACGCGGGCTCGGGATCGGCGAGCTTCAGGTTTCGCAACGCGTCGTTATCGAGCGCGTTTACAGATGGCGAGGCATAACTCGTGATTTTTGTCACGACGTACGCTCTCGCCGAAACCACAGGAGTTACCCCGGAAGCCGTTCCCAAATTCAGCCCTACGCTGTACTTGATTTTTTGGGTCCGACCACCCCCCAAGCCCGATACCGTGGCTGAGGTTTTCTTCCTCGGGAGGTTGAGGTCATTCCTCAATTTCGCCGAGATGAAGGATGTTTCGGACCCTTGATCTAACAGCGCGCGCGTTAAACGCGACGCACCGTTTTCTCCGTACACTCGTACGATCGCGGTTGCTAATAGCACCGGCCTCGGTACGTCTGTACTTGCCGTACAGTGTGACGTAGTGGCCCGTGACGTAGCTGCTTGCGCGTTCGAGGTATCGGTGCCGGCTTTCGCCTTAGCCGTACGGCGCTGTGGAGGGCGTTATCTCGCCGTTCCTCGCGCTTGCCGTTCGAATATTTCGATTTCGGCTTTGGCTTTCCGCCTCTTTTTCGCGTTGTTCGAAATGCAACAGGATGTGATGCCTGCCACTGCATCTCGAACAACCTTGTTGGCTCCGGCAGCTTCACGTCGTGATCCAGGGCCAGACAGGCTATACATCCCTGACTGTCCTTTATGATCTGGTAACGTACCAGTGCGGAGAAACGCTTAAATGTGCCGCATTCCGAGAGTGCATGCGTTTGTCCGCAAATCGTGCACTTTCGCTGCGCAGGGGGGGAATCCACGACGGTGTTATGACTCCGCACTCGTGGCTTCTGTTCCTGTTTTGAGGCAATTTTGCGGTTATGTTCGTCAATTACGGACATAGCCCGCGCCTCCTGATCGAGGAATCTGAATATCTCCTCTATCATCGGATATTCCGTTGACATTTTGAGGGATCGTTCCCATTCCCCTTGCAACGCGGCATCAAATTGGCTCGCTACAATATGCGTGAGCAGCCAACTAAGCTGCTCTTCCGCTTTTCCTTTTTAGCAAGGATAGCGAGTGCTTGCCGAAAGCCGATGGTAACCTGCTGAACACTCGACAGGTCGCCCTTTCGGATTTTTGTCAATCTCAGAATCCGATCAAGTAGCTTGATCAGTACCAAGCGTGGAGCCCGAATTCTGCTTTCAGGGTCGACCACGCTACTGAGAAATTTGAATCCGTTATCGCAAGAGATGCGATAGCGGCTGCGGCTCTCCCTGTTATACAGGTGTTTAGGTATTGTAACCTTTGCACATCCGTTAACGTGGGGTTGTTTATTACTCCGGCGGTAAATAGGTCCTCGAAATGTTCCCATTTCGAAGGATCCCCGTCGAATTTCTCCAACCTCATCTTCGGGAGTTCGATCGGTATTGTTTGCTGGATTTCCGACATCACCGTCCTTGGACCTGTGGTGAGTCGGGTTATTTCCGCGGCCACATAGGCCTGGAACTCCAGAAACTCGTTTTCGGTTTCCCTAATGAAATCCCGTTGGAACAACTCGTAATCGTGTCGTTTCCCAGGAGGGAGAAGCCTACACACGACCATGTACTGATCGTTCATCTGTTGCCACAGAGTTTTAACGTAATCGAGCCTTTCTTCCAGAATTTTCTGGGTATATTTGGCTCGACCCATCTTTTTGAGGTTGATGGATGCCCTATTTATCCGTTCCATCCCTCTGGTCAGGTTCTCGAGGTATGCCCCAAGGTCAGACCAGTCGGGATCGTTCGTAACGGACATAGTTGTTGAAGGTTAAACGCTTCTAAACAACCGTACACGGAAGAAACTCACGTGTTATACGTCCAACACTTCCCTTTCTCCGATTACCTCAATATCCGGCTCGAAGGACCTTATGTTAAAAAGTTGATACTTTTAACGAATGAGTCCGGATAGAGGTGTGGGAGCTTTATAGGGGAAGTGAGTCGGACACAAATGGTTTTCTTATCGTCGGTCTTAAAGACCGACCTTTTATTATAAAATAGACAAATAAAAGAAACAAAGAAAAACCAACGAACAATTGTAATTAAAATAAACGAGACTGTACAAAGAATTAAATTGGCCTCGTGTCTGGCTCGCTCGGTCGCCGAACTCACAAGATTGAGGCAGGCCAGGATTCCTAAGAACAGAAAAACACGACTATGTGTTAGACACACGTACACGTTATACGTATCTTCGTCGCGCTCGTTTGCTCGCGCTCCTTGGTTCGCGATTCGAACGTATCGGAGCGGAGAAATGTAAACTTTCGTAAATTACGAAATATAAGTGGACTGTATTTTGGCTAGGAAAAGAATTAAACTTCTTTTCCTCGCCGATTCAGTGGTCGATTGCCCAGTGGACGGGGATGCAAGAGGAGGTTGTAAGGCTCCTAATGCACTGTTCCCGTGAATATGCATACTGAGTCTGTGCGTCGAGTCGCACTGCAGTGCACTGCACGACCGTCAATCTGCGGCTTCTCTTAACACGTTCCAACAGATGACTTATTTGGCCGAGAGTTACACTGCGAAGCCCGACAACACGTTGTTCACTGCACGAATACACTACTCGACGTGATACGTTGCAGTATTTTGAACTACGCGGGGCCTGACCCACGACTCCGTTACTTCTCCGCACTGGTGCTCCTCTAAACGTTACACCGGCGGGATCTGTAGAAGTAAGGAGGCGAAGACCGAAAATCACACGTCCAAAATGGACGTGGACTTGACTACAGTGAGCCCACCAGGAGGTACACCACGTAGGTGCCTCCCTTTTGGTGTCTCCTAAGCCGAAGGGCAATCACACAGAAGTATGGGCGGTATCGCCGACTTCTGTATGATTCAACGTGTATACGTTGGAATCGACCTTTAAATTCCACACAGGAGGGGTCGAACACCCTATTGGTGTATTCTCGAGCCCTCCAAAATATGCAGTAAATTTAAATTAATTAAACTCGATCGAGATTTACTCGAACGAGAAGCAGGTGAACTTGCACGAATCGAGATGCGAATCGTGTTTCCCAAGCAAGGTGGGAATGAATTTCCGACCTTTTCGAGCAAGGCTCGCTACACCCTTTTGAACAGCAGTCTTTATGGCTTTCTCGCAAGAGGATTTTCCCTCTTCGATCGCGATTTAACTTCTGATCGAAATATGATCGGGAGCCGATGCGTCTCGGTCAGAAGTCGCCGTAAGAATGATACGGATTGACAGCCGAAGACGTCGCCGCGGTACTCTTACTGGTCGTTCCGTGGCGCTGTCTGAATTTCGGCCGTCTCTCCTTGTCACATTATTGGCGCACTACTCTCTCACGGTACTGACGTCACTAACACCGTTAGCACACTCGAATCGAAAGGTAATGAGCCGTTACCGATGCCAGAAAAACTAATAATACACACGTTTTTCAATCACCGTTCGCTATACAAATCCAATTAGAGATAATCTCTTGGTTATTGTACGTTAACAGAATTAACAGTAATTGCGGCCGAGGCTAATCGCTCGGCATTGTGCAATCTTTAAACAGTATGAAATAAATAAAATAGAATAGATTAGAATAGGATATACTATATGCGATAATGTATGAACTGGCTAAATAAATAAATGAATGTGTAGCATAAAATGCGGAGAAAAGTCGCCGTAAAAACGAAATAAAGTAGAGTAAGATAAAATAACATAACATAGAATAAAGTAAAGTAGAGTAGGTAGATAAAATAAAATGAAATAATAATATAAAAATAAATGAAAAAATAGAATAGACTAGAATAGGATAGACTATATGCGATAATGTATAAACTGGCTATATAAATAAATGAATGTGTAGTATAAAATGTGGAATAAAGTCGCCGTATAATCGAAGTAAAGTAGAGTAAAATAATATAACGTAAAATAAAGTAAAGTGAGGTAACTAATCAAAAATAATAATAATAAAATAAAATAAAGTAAAATAAAATAAAATAAGGTAAATAAAACTGTATCATAATAGGGTAGACCAGCTATGGTAACTGGCCCCTCCGCCAGATAATATATCGGCAGCGAAGTTTCGCTGCACGTCTAATCTCTCTTGCAGGAATATTACCGGTAGCGGTAGTACCCTACGTCGTCGCCACTGTCCACCGCCGACGTGTTCCTTAGTACCCTGCCCCGCCGTCGGTATCATACCCTGCCTGTACCTCTACCGCGGGTAATTTACCTACCTGATTATTTCCCGGTGCTGCCCTCGCCGCACCTTACCAGCCGATAGTATCCCTGGAAGGTCCATTCGCTTATCAGCCAGGGTAACTCCCCGGCAATCGGTGTCGCTTCCTCCTGTGATAATCACTCACCTTTGTTAGCCAGGCCGTCCGCCAGTCTACTTACCGGCGGGCCCTCTCCTTATTAACATAAACCTACCTGACGTGCGACTTTCCCCACAGATGTCCGTGGGATGCACTTACACGATAATCGGGACATAACGTAAATGGGATAAAGTAAAGTAAAGAAAGTAAAGTAAAGTAAACTAATATAGTAATGTCAGTAAAATAAAATAAAATAAAATAAAATAGAATAAAATAAACTGAAATAAAAAGTAAATGTCCTAAAATGACATAAAGTAAAATAAAATACAATAAAGTAGAATAAAATAAGATAAAATAAAATAGAATTACTATTCTACTATAATACTGTCTTAGTTACTGTAAATACTGTAAATACTATACTATACTATAAAGTAGTAAAATAAAATAAAATAAGCTAAAATAAAATGGAATAATATATAAAATAAAATAAAATACAATATGATACAGTCGGATCAATAGTAATGTAGACTGAGAGATAAATAATGATATAATGAATGATTGAAAAGACCAAACCTATACCAGAAGAAATCGTACTGCCTGTGTAGGTGATTATATAATAATAATAATAATATAATGTATAAATGAATAAATGGGTAAGTAAAATAAATGGGTGGGTAAGTAAGTAAGTCAGTAAATGAATGCATGATGGGAGTGCATGATGGGAAATTTATAGCATAATGCATGTGTAGTACAGTATAGTAACAGTGTGAAAGCATATGTGCATAGATGAATGGATATATGTATATATATAATATAATAAGTAAAAACAGTAAGACCATAAATCAAAAATACATAAATATATAGGTAAGTGAGTGTATAACAATACATGAAAATAAATAAATATATATGTATATAGAGTGGGTAGAACTTAGAATAAATAAATAAATAAATAAATAAAATAAAGTAACATAAAATAAGATAAAATAGAGTAATAAATAAATAAATAGGTAATGAATAAATTAATAAATGAATAAATAAAATAAATAAATAAATAAATAAATGAATGTAGATGTATAACACACTTATAGATGTATAAAAACACTTATTTCCTGGGCCCCGACAGAAAACCTCGTCGTGTCCACACAATTGTCACTAACCCCACAGTGTGAGCCACGGCCCTCCGGGCGGCATAGCTACCAAGGGGGCGGCATAGGGGGACGAAAACCACTTCGCCGAGCCCTGTCGATTTCTCGCTCGAATTCCTCCTTTTCCTTAATTACCTCAGTAGTATAGCTATGAGGATTCTAACCCACGGGGCAATGAGGGGGGCGTGGGGCGAGGGGAAGTGAGGGCGCGCGGGGGAGTACGGCGCGGAGAACTCTGGGCGCGGGGCCTGTGGGGAGTGGAAAATTGGATGCGCGCACACGAGCCGCGGAGTGGGGGATGTCGCAATCGTGGAGGGGATTAGTCCAGGCCGAGCCGCTGCGGAGACATCACCAGACCTTGCCCGCCGTCGGAAATTTTTAAGAGGGGGAATGATCCCCGAAAACTTTTCATACCGAACCGAGGAGGATGACCCCCGAAAATTTTTTTTCTACACCCACAGGCATTTTTTATTGTCTTTTCGGCGTTCTCGATACGTTTGATGAGATCTATAAAAGAATTACATAATGTTCTCGTAAGAAAATATTTACAGCTAGAGAAAAAAAAAACACATCATTCGGCTCGTAAATCTATTCTTTCTATTTATTATTCTAGTACTCATATTGTTAAAATAGGTGTGAGTTGTCGCTCTCACCCTTTAACGTTGAGTCCGAATTACGAGGGAGTGGGAATGTGTGGGAAAAGTGAATCGATACACTGTAAATTTCTTTCGCCTAGTCTGGTAGACTAGGCCGTTTATTTAAAAATGTTTGAAATTTAATAAAAAAACAAAATTAAATAAAACAAAAATGAAGAAATTTATATTTTTAAAAATCGACAGGAAAAAACTAGCCCGTTAGTGGGCTCGTAAAAAACCTGGCAGTGGTAATTGGACACTACGGCTCTCGTCTCGGTCGTCTAACACAACAGAGACCGAAATTCGGCTGTAAATACTTGACAACGCTCGTCGCGTTGTCTGACTCGCGTCAATCCACACGCTCCTGTCTCTGTTTATGATAAACAGGAGCGGGATTCCTTCACAGCGATACGCAACTGTGTTAGTGGACTGTATACTTAAACGTTTCTCGTGTGATCGAGAAACGTTCGACTGCTGTTCTGGAAACTTTTAATAGCAGATGGGGAAGACAAGATTTGAGCCTCGATCTTCCCACTGCTGCTGGCTTGAATTTTGGCTGGAGGTGACAACAGTTGCAGGTTGTAAGGCTCCAAAATTGTCCACTCCGTGATTCAGAGTCGTTTCCTGGTCCGTACGGGACCGGTGTGATGCAAGCCCTTAACCGCGCTAGAAGCGTCTGAAGGTTAAGGTGCTTACACCACGGTGCCCTTTTGAACGTCGCTCTACACCGAGTGTCCGTACACACTGGTGATGAGTGACCGACGTTCGAGCTAATCGAGTTCAGCCGAGAGCACCCAGGGAATACGCCAAATAAGGCCCCTATGGGGGTGGTACTCAAACTGAAATTTCGATCCTCGGAAACGACAATCCCACTCAGGGTATACGCCAAAAGGCCCCTATCAGAGTGTTTGAATCGCACAAACATTCAAGGAAAACCGAGAAGTTTTTCTCGGTTCTCGTTGCACGACAGCTGATTACACCGGTACGTGCCTTCCACACAACGGTGGCGACAATCGAACACTATTTACGTGTTACGATGATTGTTATCAGCCACCGGTTGTTAATGTGGGAAATCGCTTATGCTTGAAAACAATTGACGCAACGTTGGCGATAATCGAACACTATTGAAGTGCACACACGATTATGATCAGCCACCGGTTGTTCACTGTAAATTGTTTCGATGCTGTGTTTGATTCCAGAACGGTTCTGTTCACACAACGACCACTAAACTCACGAAACCGTGAGGTACGAAATCCGATTAGGTTAATTCTTTCGAATTTACCACAGTCTTAATTTCGTTCCGTTTCGGTTCTGCGGTGCAACTATACAATTAAACGTATTTAATTGCGCGTATATCGTGATCGCGGTGTTGGACGAGGTCGGTTTGAACGATGCGAACTCGTCGAGAACCAGATAGCAAGTGATCGTAGAGACAGGCCCTCTTGTGCGCGTTCGCTAGAGGGAGATTGTCTGTCTCGTATTGATCTTGTATCCTCTCTGTTATTTCGGCGTAGTAACACCTGTTCTCATGGAACCGTTACTGGGCCGATCGCGTGACTATGATTGAAGGTAAATTTGGATTTTTTCTACACGGTATTGCTCCCGAAGCAGGTTACGACGCAGAGAAGGCTCTGGAATGTCGCGAACACTGAGGACAACACCGTATAAGAAATGTCCCCATTTTCTATAGATCACGCGAGAATTTAACCGCCGTTTCTTAATAACGAATTAACGCGTTATTTAAACACATATAAATTCAGATTTTTATAGTTCACTGTGGTTAGGTTTGGTCAAACTCTTGCAAACGCGTTATAGAAAATGGTTAATATCATTACGAAACACAAGAAATAAAAAGTTTCATACTGTATACTAAATGCGAAAAACTTACTCGAAAAATTTACTCGAAAAATTTACTCGAAAAATTGCAGCTCCTCTTTCATCCAGAGTCGAGTCTCGCACAACGATGCGTTTTCGCGCTTTGTCAGCGAGTACGTTATCTGCTGCGTGCCTTTCGCCGAGGTCGTTGCTACGCGAATATGCAATATCGTGTTCGCGACACGCTGCGTCCAACGGATTAAAATATAAAATATAAAATATAAATTAAATCGACGGTCCAGCCTTAGATTTAATATATTAAAAATTGATTATATTTATTTACGCATTTCTCTCTGGCGTTTAGACCACCAGTTGAATATTTTAAATCCATTTTGCATGGCACAATGCTTTATAAATAGAAAGAATAGATTTACGAGCCGAACGATGTGTTGTTTTTCGCTAGCTGTAAATATTTTCTTAGGAGAACATTATGTAATTCTTTTTAGATCTCATCAAACGTACCGAGAACGCCGAAAAGACAATAAAAATGTCTGTGGGTGTAGAAAAATTTTCGGGGTCATCCCCTCCCACGGTTCGGTATGAAAAGTTTTCGGGGATCATTCCCCCCCCCCTCTTAAAAAATTTCCGACGGCGGGACAGGTCTGGAGAGGTCTCCGCGGCGGCTCGGCCTGGACTAATCCCCTCCACGATTGCGACATCCCCCACTCCGCGGCTCGTGTACGCGCAACCAATCTTCCACTCCCCACAGGCCCCGCGCCCAGAGTTCTCCGCGCCGCACTCCCCCGCGCGCCCTCACTTCCCCTCGCCCCGCGCCCCCTCATTGCCCCATGGGTGTAGACAAAAATTTGCAGTAATATTCACTGTCACGTATGATTTTAGCAGCACAAATAAAAAATTATGAAAGGTTACCTGTTAAATGTATTCTCCTTGCATGGAGATACACCATCATCTTGCACTATTGGAACGCAATAACGCATGGCACTGGTACTACACATTTTCTTTCAGAGCACTATTTGTTCCGTCGAAAATTCAGCGAAGCTACTGAGCGACTGATGGAATAGCGTCCGGGGAGACGGCTTAAATAGAGGTGCAATCCCCACCACATTTTATTCTAAAGCTACCATTTTTTTTTTCCATAATGCTTTTGTTCAATCTTAACATCGCAGCATATCGCGCGATTGCATGTAACTTGGGCCTCCAAGGATAAAAGTCTGGACACGTGTTGAATGTAATATAATATCTGTGGAAGCGCTGTATAAAATAAATTATAACTCCGTAATCACCAGTGAAACGCACGATGAGATGTTATGTTAAAAAACTTTATACCCGGTCTTCTTCGAAATACTGTTTGTTCGCGCGATTTGCGTTCGGGCGGACTGCTCGGTGAGCTACAACCTTCGGAAGACGGTTGGTGACCGATGGCTGTCAACAAGGCATCCGCGCGAGCGAGCTGACGGCGAAAAACGCCAAATAGACATGTCCGTTATGGAGCGTTGGTACTCACCGGGCCGTTTTGCCCGAAATTTCGAACTAAACTGCGAGCGATGGCTCCCCACTCTGTCCCCCGCGCTGTAACCCATAAAAGCGACTCGCGTCGCGAAATCAGCGAGAGAACCTCAGAACGTGTAACGAGTCTATCACGCGCCACCTCGATCCGAGAAAACGTGTCTGTCGGTATCCGGCCCTCAGTGTACGAGAGCTTTTTGGGCCCTCGCCCACCCCTCCCGGGGCTACAGTGATTATCGTGATATCAGGCCCATGCCTGCGAGTGACATTCTTGTGTAAGGTGCTGTATGTATGTGCTGTAAATAAAAACCTGACTAGCCGCAAGGCCGAAACTCATTCCGTGCAGTCTCATTCGCGCCAAAAAGACCGGCGATTCCCGTTCCCGTGGAACGTACGAACACTGTTTATTAAAACCGACCATCGCTTTTTTTTTTTTTTTTTTTATAAAAATAATTAAAAAATTCCCCTCCACTGTCATACCTGGATGGTGATGATCCCGATGATGATGATGATGCCGGCGATAGCCGTGGTGAGGGTGTGTTGGGGGGGTGGGGGGTCGGTGATGATGATGGCGAACGGTGCCACGGCCGCCGCGCATCTGTCCATGGAGGCGATGGAGGAGAACGGGGCCGCCGTAGGGGTCGCCGCATGGGTCGCAGTCGCCTAAACGGGATCCACGGCCCACGCAACCGTGCGACCATTTCTGGCCCCATTGGTCGTTGTGGCGGTGGTGGTGGTGGTGGTGAGCCCTAGAGCATACAATCATTGGGATAATATTAACACATTAAGCATTAATCATTCAAAAACAATACAAAGTATTACATACCGGTGGCGGCGAGGGCCTTTGGGGCGGCGGCGGCTAGGGAGGCGGCGAGGGGTGTGTCGAGGGAGCCGGTGGGAGCCTCTGTGAATTCTAGAATATAGAAATGATATATTACTTATGATGCGATAATTGTATGAAAATAATATTGTGTACATACCTCAGACCTGCCCCACATATCGAATGCAAATGAGCTCGCTGCATCTCCTGCCTCTTGAACATAAACCTTTATCTTGAAAGATGCATAGCTTTGCACAGTAGGATGTCTTTGTTCTTCATGTTCTTCGAAATCTTCACCCTCCTTGCACTTATCTTCTTCACTGACCAACCTCTCCCTTATTCACACGCATCTTCTTTCCCCCTCTTCTCTGAACATCTATCAAACACCTATCGTACTACTTCGAACATGCATCGAACCTCTATCATATCACTTTGAACGCGCATCGTACATCTATCATACCACTTTGAACATCTATCGTACCACTTTGATCATGTATCGAATGTGTATCGAACCACTCTGAACATCTATCAAACGTCTATCAAACGTCTATCAAACGTCTATCAAACGTCTATCATATCACTCTGAACATGTATGGTACCACTTTGATCGCATATTGAACCGCTTCTACATAATAGTAATTATAACTATAGTCTTAATCTAGCGTACATCATGTGCAGGAGGTTAGGTTGGGGAGGGTGAAGAAACAAAATTTTTATATATTAAAAATTGATTACATTTATTTACGCATTTCTCTCTGGCGTTTAGACCACCAGTTGAATATTTTAAATACATTTTGCATGGCACAATGCTTTGCGTGTCTGTCACATCGTAAGGTATTAAGTGCATTTAGCTTTTTAGAGATATGGTATCCTCGTAGTCCATGTCCAGTGTCTCAATGATCACGCTCGCTCGCGCATTTTCATCGAGGAAATCCGCAAGCCAGTCTCGTTTCTGCAGCCCTTTAACATATGCGATATGCGGTGCGTCATCTTCTTCATCGACCGCATCGACAACAGCTTTCGTAATTAGCTGTTTAGCCATACTGTACGGAACGTCTCCATCTTCCCACCGTAGTCCGTGATGTTTTGCCGTCAACCACCGGATGCATGATTTGTCAGATTTCGTAAGAAGATATTGCGGCATCGAACTCCCAAATATATAATGCGAGAGAATTGTTCCTTTTCGTAGGACAGCCACTTCCTTCACAACAAATCTTCCATCAACACTGAACCCTTGCAGGTCAACAAATGTTGGTACGGTCATTATCGGAACAATTTAGAGATCCGCTCACTTCCAAGACAGGCGGGAGAATGCGGACTTTCTCGTAAAGCATCTCGATTTTCATGATGAAAATTTGTACGAATTTGGCACACGAGAGGGCAAGTAAGTAGCGTTGGGATTTAATTGATTTTGCGCACCACGTTTGTCAGCGGATTGTATTCAACCACCCGATCATGCAAAATGAGACAGTAGGCCGTAGTATTTGATGGCACATTCTCTTTACAATCGAATTCTATACGCACGCCCACGGTGCTATTCTTGATCGACTCATTTTGTCGCGAGCAGTCAATCACCACGAGGGGCCAAATTGTAAAAATTGGGCAACGGTGAATAATGCCTCGTTGCAACTATGTCCGTGATACGATTTACGGAAATGCGTATACATGCTAAACAAGATGGCGTGTCTATTCTTGTCAAAGTCCAAGTTCATGTCATCGTACGGATAAAATTCCGAGTTGAGAAAAAGTTTTACATTGGTCAATTTGCAGTGGTCAAACCGAGTAGCATCTTCGGTCATCACATTCTTTCGAGCAGTCTGTAGAGCAAAGACAACATATCGCGGCTTCTCCAGCTGTGCGGCTGCCTTGACGGCGCACGAATGCTTGGTGGTGCTCTGTAAGAGAGGATACTCGTACAGATCCCACGAGCGAAAACTAATGCTCAGGTTTTGCCCACTTTCCAAGGCATGTAGCACCGATAGCTTATTAATATCGTTTAGCGTCACATGAGGCATCCGCCATTGCACTTTAAGTAATTCAATTTCTGGTTCCAACGTTGGAGGTCCAATTAGAGAATTATTATCGTTGCGCGATCGTATTCAAATCAATTCGTGACGCGCATTAATAACCATGCGTTTGTAGTCCTCGCAAAATCCCAGCAAATATTTGAGCGGGACGCAAAAATTGAAATGATTTTTCACTACTAGCTCGTCGTGTCGTTTCAAGCCCCATCCAGCATTCTCCATATTTTTGTCTTCATCGGATGTCAGTGATACATAATTTTTAAGTGTGCTAGTTATCCCAACGTTTCTGTTGCGATCAATCTCCACACCATTCAGCTCATATCGAATCTCATCAAATATGAACGCCATGCAATTATTTCCCAACATCACCGTTGAAGAATCATTTGGCTTATGTATCGTCAATTTCCCCTACACGTAGAGGAAACTTTCACACGGCAATGTGTATAACTCTTGCTGTTGTATAGGTATTCTTATCTCATCATTGTGTCCAAACGTTGTGTTAACGTATGGGTTGTATGTGTGAGTCTCGAGCTTAACAATGCGATCATCAAACGTCGGCTTCCCTCCAATGCTTAGAATGTCAGCCATTTTCAACTTAAATGCGCACAATGAATCCCAATGATTTCAAAAATGCAATGTTTGCAGCACTGAGCCTCTTCGTTTTAGCGTACTCAGAGCTGTTGTTGTTGTTGTAGACAATTTCATTTGGAAGAAACGTGTTTCTGGAGTCGTTCAACACAAGCATCTCATTCGTTCGCACCACAGGTATTATCGTCGTCGTCGTCGCACGTGCAGTCTGATGGTAATCTCTTCACCTCGAAAATCCAGCAATCGTCCGTTTTGATCCACAACGCGTATCGTTAGATCCGTAATGATCTTTGCGGTGATTGGAAGGTAAATGATCTGTGCGGGCGTTTCCGATATCTTATATCCGGGCGGGACTCTCGGAGAAAATTCATGTATCGTATGTACACGCTTCCCATTGTTGTACGCGCCAGCGGTCACACTACATTCAATGCGATTAATGTTTACGCTCATGATATTAATCGGGTCGTCCGATTCGTGCCACTGCCCCGGTTCTAATTCCCGATTCGCCGAGAATCCCAATAGCGATCCAATGTTATTGGGTTTCGTAAAGTCTACGGCAAACGAGCAGTACAGCTCGCTTTTCATGGTGTTGTTGTTGGGGCGTAACACTATAGGATACATATCATTGTCACCATCATCATCATCGGTACCACCGAGATTTTGAGGATATCGCTCAAGTAATCGCTGCTTCAAATACTTGGCAATGGCGTCTAGTTCGTAGGAGCCTTGGGGAATCGTAATGTATTCGTGGCCAGTGTCGACGCTGTTGTTGTTGTTGGTGTCATAGTTTGTGGTGAAGTAGAATTTATCGTTGCTCGAGTCGATGTTGGGTATTGTATGATACGTTTCAAAGGTTGTTAGACCAAGCTCGTAATCATCGTCGCTCAAATCTATGGGTGGAAAGTAGCTTACAACGAGGGTGCTACTCTTCCCAGTAGAGTCAATGTTAACGACATATTCCGAGAAACTGCTCGACTAGTACTGAATCAGAGTGGCGGGGAACAATCTTGAAATTTGGTGCCAATCGTTTGTAGAAAGCGTAGACATAGTTGTCCACAATTGCTCTGATCATACTCCTGATAAGACGTTCGATTGTATTCAATTTTCACATCATCATTATCCAAATATTGTGTCAATTCCTTAGGCGGTCGAAGATTACCAAAGCTGTCGAAGTATACAGCTCGATGCCCTCTCTTCGCATACGCCACCCAATGAGTCCCCGGACCCTCGACATTGTCCAAATTCACGATACCGCTCTCTTTTCGACGTACTCCTCCGGCTGGTAGCGCGTTGAGCATAAAAACACCTCTAAAGAATGGAATACGCATACGTTTTGCCAACTCATTCAATTGCATGTCGGTAGTTACACCCACAGGCATCTTTATTGTCTTCGGCGTTTTTTTTTTTTTGTTTTTTCGTTTCGAGATTCCCTGTCCGCGCTTGTATGGTGTCAGGTAGAGTCCACGACCTTCCATGGAGCGATTATGACGCCGCATTTCCTGCAGCAGACGTTGCGCTGCCTTATTATCGTTTACCGCCTTGGCGATCCCCGCCGCTCCGCCAGCTAATGATCCGACAACACCTAGCAGCGGGAGAAGTGGTAATATACCACCCCATTTGGCCACTGGAAGATTCCGCTTTTGCGATGCTTTTCTTACAGTCCTTTTGCGGGGTTTTGTTTTCATCCCCATTCCGATTTTCGTCTTGGCCTTCATAGCTGCCCAAACAGCTGTAACGGCTCCTCTTTCACCCAGAGTCGAGTCTCGCGCAACGATGCGTTTTCGCGCTTTGTCAGCGAGTACGTTATCTGCTGCGTGGCTTTCGCCGAGGTCGTTGCTACGCGAATATGCAATATCGTGTTCGCGACACGCTGCGTCCAACAGATTGATGCCTCGATCACCTCCTAGCCAATCGTTTTGCCAGATGAGTTCCTGGACCACAAAACTGATATCCTGGGATATGTAATTCGATAGGTAGCGCGTTTATCGCTCGATTTAACAAACCACCGCCTTTCTTTACTCTCGTCGGCAACATTCACTGCAGTTTTTAATCAGCGGTGCTGGACCGTCGATATGCGTTCGCTGCCAAGGGCGATTATAATGTTCCAGACACCGACGATACTGCCGAACCTCAGAATCGGCATTTATATGCTCGGGGAGTCTGTCCCACAACTGGTCAATGTGTCTGCCAAATTCGTGAAGTAGAATAATCTTTGGTATATATATCAGCTGCTCAGAGGTTATGTCTCGAATGTCGCAATTATCCGGCAGAACGAGAAGCATTTCGAATACTGAGCTGTTTTGCTTCGACGCGGACCTATAAATAGGACGCATAGTCGCTTCGATGTGTCAAAAATCATTTTCGCGGTTTGCAGCGAGGATGCGATTCGTGCGACAACCTGTGACTATACGCGTGACAAATTTTGATGATAAATCGCAAATGTCCTCGAAAACAAAACGCAGACACGGTAGCATGCTGCCAAACACTATCCGCAGCCTCATTTGCGGCCCATCAAATTGCGGAAAGACCAATGTGCTGGTGAGCTTGTTGGAAAGTCCTCACGGCGTTCGCTTCGAGAACGTGTACGTGTATTCAAGTCGTTGCAGTAACCGAAATATCAGTATTTGGAGAATTTATTGGCTCCGATAGATGAAATTGGCTACTTCACGTTTTCAAATAACAGTGACGTCATCCTACCGAGCGAATCGCTTCCGAATTCCATTTTTATCTTTGATGACGTGGCATGCGACAAGCAAGATACGATACGAGAATACTTTGCAATGGGGCGCCATTCGAACGTTGACTGTTCTATCTCTGTCAGACGTATGCAAAGATTCCCAAACATCTTATACGTGACAATGCAAATCTGCTGATTCTGTTTAAGCAGGATGGTACCAACTTGAAACATGTGTACAACGATCACGTAAACACTGACATGTCTTACAAGGATTTCTGCGCTTTGTGTCGCAATTGTTGGCAACGGGAGTACGGTTTCGTGGTGATAGACAAGGATTGCGCGATGTCCAATGGACGTTATAGAAAGGGATTTAACGAGTTTGCGGTACCGTGAGGTGGCCAATCGTCATCGACACGTCGGTGGAAAAGCAACGTCTGCGGCACAATGATTGATATCGATAGTCTGGAGATTATGGATCGCGAGAGAATAGCGAAGGAAATTGCAAAAACCAGTGATTCCATTCGCAAGAAACATCAGGCTTTGAAGACTGGCAAGATGGAGGAAGATATCGCGTTGGAAAGATACTTTAAACCTATTGTCGATCACTTAAAACATATTGTGGAAAATACAACAGCGACAAAAGCTGACACATTACCGCCGGGGAGCACAGCCGTTGAAGGCAAGGAAACATTAACACCTAAAACGAAAATCCAACCGAAAGGGAACGCATCACATAAGACAAAGAGGAAACCACACGCGTCATCGGAAAATTCATTCGTAACGTCCATACCAATTCAATCGAAGCGGAAACGGCAGGATGTTACATCAGCCGATTCCCCAGTTCCTTCCACAACAATAAATACATTTCCGAACGTACAAGCGTTTGCAACTAATATTGACGATGTTTTCGAAACTACTCCCGATGTGTCGTTTGCAACATCTATTAGACAGCAACTCCAAACATTCGAGGGACAACAAACATTTCGCAACCATTTCGGTCCGTTGGGGCAAAAATACATGCGTGCCATCCTAAGTGATCGCAGGGATACAGCAATGGACTATGTGTACCGCGTATACTTTGGCAATAGTGGAACGATGCTTGGGGACGAGGCTTTCGATATAGACAAGGATGATAATATAATCATAGATGGTGTAAAATACGGAGGAACGTCAGGCCTTTACGAACTGATTTTCAAGAGACTTCCCGACGATGCCATATACACAGATGCCGATAGACAAAAATACAAAAGTATACTACTGACAACAAATGCTCACAGACGTGGTCATAACGCCCAAAATCCCGTAATGGGTAACAAGGGATACAAGTATAAACATGTAATTGCACCGCTACTACCCCGTATATCGACCAGTAAGGCAGGGAAAGGCCTGCCGGTTCCGCGAGTCATGACGGTAAATGATAACAAGATCGATTACGTGCACTGGGACGATCCCAACGAGTTGGTGGATCGATTCCGTTTGTTGGAAGCGTCGCGTCAGGCGGGCAACAACTCGCATGACCATGAAATTCTATCGATTATCGAGGAACTCCGCGAGGTAGGCCTCATTATAAATTAAACCGTGCACCGATGATGTGCACTGTATGCGTTGAGATGCCAATCAATAAATTTGGAGTATCGCTCGAGAAGAGCGGAGCAGCTGGAATGGGCTATCACAAATGGAGCGGTTAGCTTTTTTTTTTTTTTTTTTTTTTTTCGTGGGGAAAATCTTCGAAAGACTCCCTCCCACCTCTTTGGGAAGAGGCGGGAGGGGTGTGTGGGATTCCCCGCGCCCATTATAACGGGCGCGGGACCTACCCACTAAAAACCCCACGGTGACCCTTCCGCACGATTTGGGAGGATACCGGGAATCGCTTGAAGTATACTTCCGGTATCCTCCCCGTGCCCGCGCTTTGCGCCCACCCGCGGGGGGACAAACGGTCCCCCCGGTAATCGCCCTGTCTCATAGCGGCAGGACGAGGTCACATCGTCCTGCCGCCATCCGCCCGGGGCCGCGTCTAGTGGCGGCTGCGAGCCCCAACTCGCAACCGCCGCGACCCCTTTTCTAACCCTCGGAGGCCGGCAGCTCATGGCCGCACCAGGCCACCGAGGGTGCCGCTCCGTGCGCCGGGCCCGGACAGGAGGCACTGCCACCCCATCCGGTCCGACCCTACGCCGCCTGGCGGGAGGGGGCTCCTATCAGGACCCCCTCCCAGCCTGGGTCATGCGCCACGCCGAGGGGGCCGCCCGCGTCGCCTGACGCCCAGGCGACGCTCTCTCGCCACCAAACGAGCGCGAGCCTCAGCACGCCGCTGACGCTCGCGCTCCTTTCCCGCGGTCTCCTTCTGCAACATTACGATTTCGCAGAAGGAGGCCACGGCCCTCCACTTCTCTTCGCTGCCGAGCATGGCGCGCACCATGCCCGGCGGCGAGACATCCCGCCCGATGACGCCGATCAGGACACGGCGTTCACCCTCCCATGCAGCGCATACCTCGAGGGTATGTTCCGCCGTGTCCTGCTCAGCGTCAGAGCGGTTAGCTTCGAAATTATATGCGAGATAACGCTCTTTGCGTGGCCGGTGCCGACTTTGATGCAAAATCACGCAAGATACGACGCGTAGCTCAGCCGACAGTTGACAGCGATGCCGTTAATAAACTATATGTGGAAAAGAGCATTAAACTTTTAAGAGAGCAGCATGAAGAATTAGAGAGGAAGCTGGTCATGTTTCAGAGAGATATGTTGACGTTGCAAAACAGCGTTCAAGAGATATCACGCGTATTGAATCCGCAGCGACAATGCGAAGGAAAATCATGCGAGACGGTTGAACTTGACCAGAATTTCCTCGAGCCGATGGGGAGCACATAATGTATGTACACGATAATTATCGCATCATTCGTGTCAAAGACATCTCTGCGATCAAACATGCAACCAATATCAAAATCCGAGAGTAATGAAAGCCATAGTCTCAAGAAGCGACAACATGTTGAGGAATTGCATGCTCCAGCTCGATGACATTTCCCGCGGAGACACGTCATAGTGCATGGATACGATGATCTGTGGCAAGCTGACGTTGTAGAAATGCGTCCATACTCGCGATTCAACCGAGGTCATCACTATATACTCACGGTCATCGATGTGCTGAGCAAGTATGCATGGGCGGTACCGCTCAAGACTAAAGGTGGTGCTGAGGTGACTAAAGCGTTTGCAAAGATATTTAGAGATCGACATCCGAAAAATTTGCAAACCGATCAAGGAAAAGAATTTTACAACGTCGATGTGCAGAAACTCATGACAAAGCATGGCATTAATTATTATTCGACGTATTCGGTGATGAAGGCCTCCGTCGTAGAACGTTTCAATCGAACTTTGAAGAACAATATGTGGAAACTGTTTACGCTCAATGGAACCTATAAATGGGCTGATGCACTACCGCGTCTACTTGCAGAGTATAACGCACGAAAACATAGAACCATCGGAATGCGTCCTCGCGATGTTACCCCTGCGATCGCCGATAAGCTGCTAGCTACAGTATACAGCAACATAAAGATTGCTGCTCCAGCGAGATTCAAGTTGGGCGAGTTTGTGCGCGTGAGCAGATTTAAAACCATCTTCGATAAAGGCTATACACCGAATTGGACAACGGAGGTGTTTAAGATAGCCAAAGTACAGGCAACTAATCCCGCGACGTATCTGCTCCTCGATTCCTTTGGAAAACCTGTTGCCGGAGGATTCTATGAACATGAGCAGCAACGCGTCACAGATCCTGATGTATATCAAGTGGAAAAAGTGTTGCGTAGAAAGGGGGATAAGGTGTATGTTAAGTGGTTGGGCTTTGATAAATCACACAATTCTTGGATAAATAAAAATAATGTATTGTAAAATAATACATGTTTCAATAAAATACAATGATGCATATACATATTCATGAGTGGCGACTTTTATTTTACACATTAATCCCACTATTTATATGAATGAGTTAATAAATACTAATTTCTATACATTTGCGGACAATTTGTAAACAATTTTATATTATACAATAAATTCCACTATTTATAATAAATACAATAATAATAATTTCTATTTTACAACGGTATATTATAATGTCCCCAGGGCAGAGTGTCGGTCGAATCGGGTATGATATATCGCTTGTCGTCATACGGACTTAGAGCGATTTTGGATTCGAAATGGTGTACACTTTGTGCAATTTAGACCGTATGCATGATTGTCTGCGAACCATTTCGATCTCTTTGCGCAAACACTGCGCGTTGTCGACGAAAGTTATCGTTCTGGCTATGACGTTGGTCTTGACGCCTTTCGCTTTCTTCGTATCTTTTTTGCCGTCTACGCGAAGTGCATACATTTTCGCTCTAAGACCTATGAATTCAGTCATTATCGCACCGTTATTTTCATCCTTCATCAGCCCCGGAACCTTCTTATTTACGCGTGGCATATTATATGGATTGTCGGTAGGATAATCGCTTGTGTCGAATCTATCGATATTGTGCTTCATAGACTCGTAGATATCGTCGCACCGAATGTGATAAATAAGACTGTCAGTGACGGTGTATAGAATTTTACAATTTTGCCCGTGTTTAGGAGACATGTACTCGTGGTGAAATTCATACAAACAAAGTTTTGATATGTCCAGAATGCACATACCCACGTATATCGGTTTGTTGAATTTCACCTCGAGTTTTCGCAATTCAACAGCTACTAAATTTTCCGAAAAACACCTCTGCTGTGGAAATTCGGTTTCGCGATCATTGCCTCCGCGCCATATCGCCCTTCCCAATGTGTCACAAGTTTTACATCCACATGGTTTCGTACATTTTCCATAGTTTTACCGAATACTGCGTTGTTCATCAATTTGTACAAATTCTTTTCAAAGTCGTTTGTCGCGCTTGTTTTAAATCGTGTGTTGTGTTCGATGTAATCGCGGAGCCAGGGAGATTGAGCGAATTGAAGCACGCGGTGTATCTTTGTAATACGAAGACCGTGACGCGTGCACTGCTGCAGGTTGCGATAATGGATTATGTAACGCTGCTTATCGTATACCGTCGCAAGTAACTTGTCCTGCCTGCTGCCAGGTGGTTTGGCACGCGTCGGACAGAACGGCAGATCTGCATGAGCATCGTGCAGACGTTGCGGATATTCCAGATCTACCTCGAGAATGTATCCCGTGGGCGAATCGACACCGATTGAAGATACGTCAAAATTTACAACATCTTCGACCCATTGAAATTTAGCGTATGGTAGAGGCTGACACATTGCCCATCCATACAAATTGTTCACGTCAAAGTACATCAAGTACGATGACTCTTCCGATGCGTCGTAAGATGACATGTACTTGTTATTGGCATGTGCGTATCTTCCGGAACATTGACTTAAGCCCCCGCGTATACCGCGTTCGATAAACATGACCATATCGATGTCTGTGAGCAATTCGAATGTAATTTTGGTATGTTTTAGCATTGCATCCCATGTGAAACCAGGTAGAGTATAGTAATGCGCTGAATCTAATCCGTAGCTCTTGATACAACTTTCGCGAAAATTTTCAAAAATATCTGCCAATAACAAGACATCAGTTTTCAAATACAAATCGCTGTATTCGCCCAAGGTTCTAATCTCGAAACGCTGCCAGACTGTCTCGGCGTGTGCGTAATCGGTCTCTGATACAGTCTCGCCCGTTAACGAACTGTCGAATGACTAGCGCGGTGGTAAGCATGGATCCTGCAGCTTGTTCGCGCAATCAAGGTATTCATATGGAAAGACACCCTTTCGCGTCAATAAATTGAAATCTTCAGTGGATAATGTTCCAAATTGGGATCGCAAAATTTTTAATTGATCTGTGTTAAGAAAAGATGCTAATTTGTCGAGACTGGTATTTAGAAATTTGTATGAATCGATGAATCGTAATTTAATATGATTTTGCGAGTCTGATTCATCCGTATCTTCAACATGTTTTGTGAAAGAAATATATTTTTCTTTAGTTATAGGTAATACATCAATGTGACCTACGAAAGCGGTAGCTATTTCCTCGATAATGAAATGCGAATCATAGCCGGATAAATTATGGAAAACTATGGGGATGTAAAACACATTTTTATAATTTAAATTGCACTCCGAATGTGCTGGGCCTCTGAACCGTCCGGACAGATGGCAATGATCGCGAACTCGTACATCGCTAGCCTTGAATGGTTCTTCGCAAATATGACAATGTGCTGCATTGCGAAATGTCGTCAACTGTTCGGGAGTTAAATCCAGCATGGGAGCATTACTGGTAAGAATAGGTTTGGCAAAGTTTGCAAAATTTTTAAGTTTGTCGACGAACCATGAAACACAATCTATGTCGCGGCGACATCGATACATCGACGGTGATGTATCATACGAACAATGCATATAATATGCAATGCTGTGTACATTGTGGTGTTGATATGTATGTAATTTATTATCACCTGCTTGGTTGCCCAACGTTTTTGCGATGATGCACTCCAGATCTGCATATACCACGAAAGGGAGCCGCTCCTTCCTATCGCGGTTGCTGAAATTGAGCAGATTGTCGCCTTCGCTGGGCAGCAGAATGGCGCAGTTGTTCATCTGCCCGCAGTCCAGCGAATGCACCTCCAACTTCTCGGTAGATCTGAAGTAGTGCATGCATCTGTAAACCCCCCAAAAAATTTATTTAATTTCACATATATTTCAACATTTTTTAAACATTTCATAAATTTTTTTTATACATACCGGTCGCAGATGAATTTCCTGGCTTTGTGCCTGCTCAGCTGCATGCCCACCAGCCTTTTTTTTTTTTTTTTTTTTTTTTTTTTCGTGGGGAAAATCTTCGAAAGACTCCCTCCCACCTCTCTGGGGACAGGCGGGAGGGGTGTGTGGGATTCCCCGCGCCCATTATACCGGGCGCGGGACCTACCCACTAAAAACCCCACGGTGACCCTTCCGCACGATTTGGGAGGATACCGGGAATCGCCCGAAGCATACTTCCGGTATCCTCCCCGTGCCCGCGCTTTGCGCCCACCCGCGGGGGGACAACCGGTCCCCCCGGTAATCGCCCTGTCTCATAGCGGCGGGACGAGGCCACATCGTCCTGCCGTCATCCGTCCCGGGGCCGCGGCTAGTGGCGGCTGCGAGCCCCAACTCGCAACCGCCGCGACCCCGTTTCTACCCCTCGGAGGCCGGCAGCACAAGGCCGCACCAGGCCACCGAGGGTGCCGCTCCGTGCGCCGGACCCGGACAGGAGGCACTGCCACCCCATCCGGTCCGACCCTACGCCGCCTGGCGGGAGGGGGCTCCTATCAGGACCCCCCTCCCAGCCTGGGTCATGCGCCACGCCGAGAGGGCCGCTCGCGACGCCTGACGCCCAGGCGACGCTCTCTCGCCACCAAACGAGCGCGAGCCTCAGCGCGCCGCTGACGCTCGCGCTCTCTTCCCGCGGTCTCCTTCTGCAACATTACGATTTCGCAGAAGGAGGCCACGGCCCTGCACTTCTCCTCGCTGCCGAGCATGGCGCGTACCATGCCCGGCAGCGAGACATCCCGCCCGATGACGCCGACCAGGACACGGCGCTCCCCCTGCCACGCAGTACATACCTCGAGGGTATGTTCCGCCGTGTCCTGCTCAGCGTCACAATGGCAGCAACGCGCCGTCGGCTCCTTCCAAATCCGGCACAGGTATCTCCCGGAGCTGTCATGCCCCGAGAACTCCTGTGCCATCCGGTAGGTGAGGCTTCCAATGCCTCTGTCCAGCCACTCACATAGGAGTGGCCGAACAGCCCCGACTGTCCGGTGCCCCGCGGTAGGCAGAGCCAACCGCTCTTGCCACGCGTGCACCACGGACTGCCGGGCCTGGCGCTTCAACTCGCCCCAAGCAGGTTCCTGCACACCCGGGACCGCCCCACCCCCGCGCGACGGTCGACGCGGTGACGATACATCATCGCGTGCGACCGCGCGAGGAGATCCATGGGCGGCACTCCCGCAAGAAC
The DNA here is from genome assembly GCA_030068185.1 of Colletes collaris. NCBI lineage: Eukaryota > Metazoa > Arthropoda > Insecta > Hymenoptera > Colletidae > Colletes > Colletes collaris. The sequence goes on along the minus strand of JASGYR010000199.1, from coordinate 176,710 downwards.
CGTCGCCGCCTCATGTGACACGGTCCGGTACCCGCGGACGACCCTTAGAGCCATCCGCCTCTGCACCCGACGCAGCATAGTCACGCCGCGCCGGGAGGCCGCCAGGTCGTCCGCCCAGACGGGGGCCCCGTATAGAACCACCGACTGAACCATTGCCACATAGAGGCGGCGAACTCGGCCCGCCGGGCCCCCCAGGTTGGGCAGAATCCGGCCCAAAGCCTCGACCATCCTCTCCAGCCGGGGTCCAGGCAGCGGAAATGCTCCTCGAAGCGCCAGTGGCTATCGAGGATCAGCCCCAGATACCTCATTTGGGGCTTCACCTCGATATTAGCCTCACCCACGCGGATCAGAGGGGTGGCGGATCCTGCCGAGGTGAATGGAACGCTATCACCTCGGTCTTATGGACCGCCACCGTCATCTCCATCCCTCTGATCCGGATCCCTCTTCTGGCTGGTGAGGTGCAGCGGGAAGACTGTTGGCCCCTTCTTCATCTTCTCCTCGAAGCTGTAGACATTGACGGAGATGTCGTTCAGCCGTTCAAACTTCCCAATATACCCCAGAGACATTGGGAACTCAATGCCCTGGAGATTTAGGATCGACGTATACTGTGGGTATGAACCTGGACGTTCAGGATATTTTGTTGCTGGATGAAGAGCTGCGACAACTGCCCACGCGAAACATGCGTTGTCCGAGGATTGTATGCTTATTGTTGCCCTCTTCAGCATGATTTCTCGCGGCAACTTGAAGTGACACCCCGCGCGGAGTGGATTATACTTATTGACATTGACGGTCAGATTCATGCTTCTCGCCAATGCCCATCCGCTGTCGCGTTCCTAGAACTCTTCCAGCGATGCCAGGGTGGATTCGACGACGCATCGCTGGTACCACTCCTGCAGATCGGATGTGTGGAAGAGTTCACAGTTTTGGGTGTTGATGCTTTTACAAGCATGCTTGTCACCTGCCACAAATTCGCCGTTGAACACCGTGTTCACTTTGAGGTTTCGATGTTTCCTCAAAGTGTCCCGAACATGCTCCAGCACAATGGTCTCTGCATCCTGGAGGAAGTTGCGCGGTTCGATATAATTCGAATTTAGGATGACACCTGTTAATACGCGAGTATCGAACGCAGTGTGTATTTCACGCCACAAAAGTCCCGTACTCGAATGTCCGGCACCTTCACGCGCGAAACGTCTGCGCACCAAATGTTTCAATCCTTCGAGTCGCGCGATTCGAGCAACCAACGATTGTCGAACACCGATCGATAATCGCGGGGCGTTTCACGCGGCTGTGTTCTTCCAAAGATTCGATACACTCGTTGCACCGTTCTTCCCACGCGAGGTACTCTTCCTGCGAAATCAATCGTTCGGATTGATCCAATAATTGGCGTTCTACTTGTGCGAATTGTTCCATGATTGTAAATGGAATGTAAATGTAAATGTAAATATAAATGTAATATCCTTTTTTTCAATGCAGCACGTTGTAACTATTTGAGGCCTTGTGCAGTTTAAAGCGTGCTTTTATACCAGCACTGCGATTTGGTATCTCTGTCTAACTCTTTCGGTGTCTCTCCTCCTCCCTCAAATGCATTGCATGCCAACATGGTTCTATGCAGTTTCTGCTGATATCGCATAATTCTTTCCATGATATTATATTACATTCAACACGTGTCGAGACTTTTATCCTTGGAGGCCCAAGTTACATGCAATCGCGCGATATGCTGCGATGTTAAGTTTGAACAAAAGCATTATGGGGGGAAAAAATGGTAGCTTTAGAATAAAATGTGGTGGGGATTGCACCTCTATTTAAGCCGTCTCCCGGACGCTATTCCATCAATCGCTCAGTAGCTTCGCTGAATTTTCGACGGAACAAATAATGCTCTGAAAAACAATGTGTAGTACCAGTGCCGTGGGCTATTACGTTCCAATCAGGCAAGATGATGGTGTATCTCCATGCAAGGAGAATACATTTAACAGGTAACCTTTCATAATTTTTATTTATTTATTTATGTTTTTCATGAAAAAGGTAATTTTCATGATTATGCTTTTTAGGCCACGCCAACCATCGCGTGTCATGGTCAGAAGATACGCATTAACAACCACGGGCTGCAAATATTTGGAAATTGGAATCAGCGTAGGACCTACAGCCGATGTAGAAATTCTCCTCGGTGATAATCGTGGGAATCATCTTAGAATACCATGGCATACATGGAACTCACTATTCGACTGCTGTACAACCATCGAAGAACGTGCACAATTGCCTGGATCATCATCGATGCAGATTAATGAATTAACGGTGGAATTTTGTCGGATGTTTGATTCGTCGATTGTAAAGATGACAATTGATAATAAGTCGCTGTATTTCAAACCGAATACAGTAGCATTTTTATTTAATCTTGAGCCATGTGTAAGCTATGTGTATCCGCGGCTCTATCAAACTGTAGAAGATGTGAGGAAAAAATTTATAACTTTTGTTAGCGTGTTGCAACAGAGCAATGCTGTCATCGAAACATTAGATACGCGTAGTGCTGCTAAAATCATACGTGACAGCGAATATTACTGCAGGGATTATCTTGTAGAACTGTTGCATGCGAACTGTTAGCATGCGCCATCAATGATATTGTAATTGCAGCTCGTAAGAAAAAACGTAACAATATATTACCGAAACATTAGATACGCGTAGTGCTGCTAAAATCATACGCGACAGTGAATATTACTGCAAGGATTATCTTGTAGATTGTGAACTGTTAGGATGTGCCATCAATGATATTGTAGTTGATGCTCGCATAAAAAAATGTAACAATATAGTATTATTTAAAACATATATTATTTTTCCAATTTTATTTACCCGTCTTCCACATTCTCTCCTCGCAAAAATCTAAGGCTGGACCGTCGATTTAATTTATATTTTAATCCGTTGGACGCAGCGTGTCGCGAACACGATATTGCATATTCGCGTAGCAACGACTTCGGCTAAAGGCACGCAGCAGATAACGTACTCGCTGACAAAGCGCGAAAACGCATCGTTGCGCGAGACTCGACTCGACTCTGGATGAAAGAGGAACTGCAATTTTCGAGTAAATTTTAGCATTTAGTATACAGTATGAAACTTTTTATTTCTTGTGTTTCGTAATGATATTAACCATTTTCTATAACGCGTTTTGCAAGAGTTTGACCAAACCTAACCACAGTGAACTATAAAAATCTGAATTTATACGAGTACTAGAATAATAAATAGAAAGAATAGATGTACGAGCCGAATGATGTGTTGTTTTTTTTTCGCTAGCTGTAAATATTTTCTTAGGAGAACATTATGTAATTCTTTTTTTATTAGATCTCAACAAACGTACCGAGAACGCCGAAAAGACAATAAAAAATGCCTGTGGGTGTTGAAAAAAATTTTCGGGGGTCATCCCGTCCCTCGGTTCGGTATGAAAAGTTTTCGGGGATCATTCCCCCCCCCCTCTTTAAAAATTTCCGACGGCGGGCCAGGTCTGGAGAGGTCTCCGCGGCGGCGCGGCCTGGACTCATCCCGTGACTTCCCCCACTCCGCGGCTAGTGTGCGCGCAACCTCTCTTCCACTCCCCACAGGCCCCACGCCTAAAGTTCTCCGCGCCGCACTCCCGCGCGCCCTACCTTCCCTCGCCGCACGCTCCTCATTGCCCCAAGGTTAGAATCCCCTAGCTATACTACTTCGGTGCTTACAAAAGCAGAGGAAGAGTGCGAAGCTTATTTCAAAAAACTGTCGCACGGGATGCAACGGTGACAGATTTCCTCTCGCAGCTCCGATACTCGAGAAAGACATATACGTTGATGACGTATTTATGGGGGCACCCGATACGACCCTATTGGAGAAAATTCGTATTCAAGTTTGCGAACTCCTACAGGGCGGCGGGTTTAAAATGAGAAAGTGGGCTGGCAATTCACAGAAATTACTGCGAAACATCCCACAAAATTCTCACTCCCACGCTGTCGATCTCACCTTATTCGATGACTCCGAACTCAAGGTGCTCGGATTGCGATGGATACCATCGGGTGATTACTTCTATTTCAACCTGCAACGGTTTCAACCGGCTGCAGGCCCGATTACTAAAACGAACTTTGTTTTCCGAAATAGCCAAACTTTACGATCCGCTCGGCTGGTTATCTCCAGTCGTAATTCGGGCGAATATTTTGATGCAATCCCAATGGCTGGAAAAAATCCAGTGGGACGATCATGTCTCCGCGAATACGTTAAAAACGTGGAACACGTTTTGCGAGGATTGGAGCAGTTTGGGAAAGTAAAATTTCCCAGATGGATCCGTTACGGTCCAGACACAGTTTCGGTGTAATTACACGGATTCTGCGATGCTTCGCTCGGAGCGTACTCGGCCGTTACGTATTTACGCGTTACGACCATGACCGAGAAAGTTTACACAACCTTGATCATGGCAAAAACGAGGGTGGCTCCTATAAAAACGCAGTCGATTCCGATTCTCGAATTGAATGGAGCTGTACTGCTTACCGAGCTTATAGTGCACGTGGGACGGTCACTTTCCATAAAAATTGACCGCATAATCTGTTGGTCAGATTAAACTATTACACTTGCTTGGTTGAAAAAACATGCTTCGACTTGGAAGGTTGTGATAGCCAACCGAGTATCAAAAATCCAAACCTTGCTTCCGAAAGCTGAATGGAGACACGTTCCCACCCGCTTCAATCCCGCGGATTTGAATTCGCGCGGTGTCGAAGCAGCGGAACTCATTCAGTCGAAGCTATGGATTCCTGGACCAGCATGGTTGAGACAATCTGAAGAAAATTGGCCGAAAACGCCTGATTCCATCGATACGAGCGAGGGCAAGCGCATTCCGCACGCCCACGTTGCAACTCCAGAGAAAGAATGGGAATTCGTGTTTCGATTCTCAACCTGGAGTAAGCTACTTCGCGTAACTGCATATTGTCTCCGATTACGAAGACCGATGCAAGGTGAGCGAAGGTCGTTCGATGCAAACATTGTCGAAGCTTCAGAATTGCAGCTCGCCAAGGAAAGAATCGTCCGCTACATACAGCGAACGCACTTCGCGGGCGAGTACCAGTGCTTAAAACAGAGCAGGGAAATTCCCGCGAAATCTCCATTAAAACGTCTGAACCCGTTCCTAGACGCACACGATGTCTTAAGGGTAGGTGGACGATTGGAGAATGCGACGCTGGCATGGGAAGCGAAGCACCCCATAATTTTGCCAAAACATCATGTGTCCACCATGATAATCCGGCAGTGCCACGTGAATACATTGCATGGGGGCTTGCAGCTGACGATATCCATGGTAAAACAGCAATTTTGGATCCTCGGTTGCAGAACCACAGCTCGAAAGGTCATTCATCAATGCATGAAATGCGTGAGATGGAGGGCACAAACCTCCACGCAGATCATGCAGGATTTGACCTTGGAACGAAGTCGTCCAGCCCGGGCTTTTCTAAACTGCGGAGTTGATTATGCGGGACCGTACAAAGTCCGCGACTCCGCGGGCCGAGGAAAAACAGCTCATAAAGCGTACATAGCGGTTTTTGTCTGCTTCGCGACAAGAGCTATACACATTGAACTCGTCCACGATTACACGACGAGTGCATTTTTGGCTGTATTGGAGCGATTCATTGCCCGACGAGGAATCCCGTCCTGCATACGCAGTGACAACGGGACAAATTTCGTCGGCGCAGATCGTGAATTCAGTAAACATTTCAATATGGGGTGTAAAACGCCGGAAATGCGAAACGAATGTGGCCAGAAGGGCATTCGGTGGAAATTTAATCCACCCAGTGCCCCTCACTTCCGTGGGATGCAGGAAGCTGGTGTCAAATCAGTGAAGCATCATTTGAAGCGCATCATAGGAGAATTCACTCCCACGAGCGAAGAATTACAGACGTTACTCTGTAAAATCGAAGCCAGTTTAAACTCGCGACCGATTGCCGCTCTGAGTGACAGCCCAGATGATTACGCGCCTCTCACACCGGCCCACTTCCTAATCGGAGGGCCTACGTTGGCACCCCCAATGGAATCCGTGGAAAATGCAAATATGTCGCATCTTACAAGATGGAGAGCAATGCAAAAATTCCACGAGCAGCTCTGGAGACACTGGACGAGAGATTATCTCACGCATCTCCAGAACGACTACAAATGGCAGACGGAAAATACACGCCTAAAAAAGAACGATCTTGTTCTGGTACAGAATCCTCTCCTCCCCCCAAATCATTGGGAAATGGGAAGAATAGAGGAAGTATTTCCGGGAAAGGACAGGCATGTACGTGTAGTGAAAGTACGTACAGCCAAATCCACATATACACGACCAATTACGCGATTGTGTAAATTGCCTGTGGCTGAGTTTTCGTTTTAGTCACCTTCGGCAACGGTCACCGAAGTCGAACAGGTGATCTAAACAAAACCGTTCAAGTTCGAAAGGACAAGGATTTTGGAAGGTGAGAACGGTTGATTCTGAACGGCGGCGGAAAAGGCCTGGAACCCCGAACAGGGCGTCGCAGAACGATGCCCTGCCAATGGCAGCCATCCAGGCCATCCCCGCTTCCCTGCAGGTGCTGCAGGGAAACAATTCCGCTGGACCTTCCAATAAATGTGAGTAAATTGCATTTTTTTAATTTGCATGCGCCTACTCTCACTCGGGTCGCGGTCATTCGATAGAATCGCTCCCTAGTTTATTGCACGGACCGTGCAAGGGGGGCGGTATGTTTAAAGTTCGCATAATGCCGAGCGATTATCCTCGGCCGCAATTACCGTTAATCCTGTTAACGTACAATAACCAAGAGATTATCTCTAATTGGATTTGTATAGCGAACGGTGATTGAAAAACGTGTGTATTATTAGTTTTTCTGGCATCGGTAACGGCTCATTACCTTTCGATTCGAGTGTGCTACCGGTGTTAGTGACGTCAGTACCGTGAGAGAGTTGTGCGCCGATAATGTGACAAGGAGAGATGGCCGAAATTCAGACAGCGCTACGGAACGACCAGTAACAGTACCGCGGCGACGTCTTCGGCTGTCAATCCGGATCATTCTTACGGCGACTTCTGAACGAGACGCATCGGCTCCCGATCATATTCGATCAGAAGTTAATCGCGATTTAAGAGGGAAGATCCTCGTGCGAGAAAGCCATAAAGACTGCTGTTTCAAAAGGGTGTAGCGAGCCTTGCTCGAAAAGGTCAGAAATTCATTCCTACCTTGCTTGGAAAACACGATTCGCATCTCAATTCGTGCAAGTTCACCTGATTCTCGTTCGAGCAAATCTCGATCGAGCTTAATTAGTTTAAATTAACTGCATATTTTGGAGGGCTCGAGAATACACCAATAGGGTGTTCGACCCCTCCTGTGCGGAATTTAAAGGTCGATTCCAACGTATACACGTTGAATCATACAGAAGTCGGCGGTACCGTCCATACTTCTGTGTGATTGCCCTTCGGCTTAGGAGACACCAAAAGGGAGGCACCTACGTGGTGTACCTCCTGGTGGGCTCACTGTAGTCAGGTCCACGTCCATTTTGGACGTGTGATTTTCGGTCTTCGCCTCCTTATTTCTACAGATCCCGCCGGTGTAACGTTTAGAGGAGCACCAGTGCGGAGAAGTAACGGAGTCGTGGGTCAGGCCCCCGCGTAGTTCAAAATACTGCAACGTATCACGTCGAGTAGTGTATTCGTGCAGTGAACAACGTGTTGTCGGGCTTCGCAGTGTAACTCTCGGCCAAATAAGTCATCTGTTGGAACGTGTTAAGAGAAGCCGCAGATTGACGGTCGTGCAGTGCACTGCAGTGCGACTCGACGCACAGACTCAGTGTGCATACTCACGGGAACAGTGCATTAGGAGCCTTACAACCTCCTCTTGCATCCCCGTCCACTGGGCAATCGACCACTGAATCGGCGAAGAAAAGAAGTTTAATTCTTTTCCTAGCCAAAATACAGTCCACGTTTGTATTTCGTAATTTACGACAAGTTTACATTTCTCCGCTCCGGTAAGTTCGAATTACGAAGCCAGGAGCGCGAGCAAACGAGCGCGACGAAGATACGTATACCGTGTACGTGTGTCTAACACATAGTCGTGTTTTTCTGTTCATAGGAATCTTGGCCTACCTCAAGCCTGCGAGTTCGGCGACCCAGCATCGCGGTACGGCCAGACACGAGGCCAAATTAATATTTCCCTGTTCAGTCTCGTTACTTTTAATTATAATTATTCGTTGGGTTTTTCTTTTGTTTCTTTTATTTGGGTTTTGTAATAAAAGGTCGGTCTAGAAGGCCGGCGAAAAGAAAACCATTTGTGTCCGATTCACTTCCCCGATAAAACTCCCACACCTCGATCCGGACTCATTCGTTAAAAGTGTATCAACGCTTTTTAATACTGTGTAACCAAACGTTTCCTCCCGTAGATTGTTTGGCACATACACCTGAAGCTATTTGGCGGAGGCGCGATATATTATTACATGCCCAAAAGAAGCACGAGTATGCTGGGGTTTCTAATCGAGAAATGACGTCGGAACAGCAGGAAAGCTTTGAACAGTTAGTATTCGTTAAATATCGCTCAGTTACGGATCGCAACTCTTTAGGAAAGAAAACTGTTAATTATACTCAAACAGAACAATGGCTAGTGCAAAAATTTCAACGATGGCATGCGCAGGAACAGATAAAAGTAAAACGTAGGATGGAGCAGATACGTGCGGGATTACATAATGCCATCTTGCAGGACTTACGTTTTGATGATCCTTTTGAGTTATATTATTCTTTGAGCACACAAGTAGCTGAGTTACCTGAGAACAATACGACAGGTTTTCTTCCTAGCGAAATTCTAGAAATGGAAGTCAAAAGGATTGCTCAAATGGTTGAACATCATCAAACCCATCCTCCAGAAATTGTGGTACCGGATGAACCTGCCGATCCTTTCTCAACTGAAATTTAGCCAAATGCCTCGTCATCTAATTAGTGACGCGCATGAATGAATTAACGAGATTCCCACTGTCCCTATCTACTAGGTGTCCAAAGTTGTGTGGGAGGTATAGCACTCCCCACCACCCCCACAGCATGAGCCAACCTCTCCTCCAAGCGGTGGACTCCGGGCAACGGCAAGCCGGCGAACGGGGCTCTGGCTTTAGGCAGGGGCGGTACACGGGCACACCGTATGGGAGTAGCAACCCCACCTACCCGAGCAAAGATGGGATCCGTCGATCGTCATGTGCTATAAACAGCAAGAGGTGTCAGAAACCGTGGTGTCGGGAAAGCAAGAAAGAGAGATGGGAAAGAAAATTAGCGTATATTACATCAAAGTGGGCTATATGCCCCCTTTTCGCATTAATGAAAATTCCCAAGAAGGCGAGTACTGACACCACAAACAAAAGGGGGCTATATGCCCCCTTTTCACGTTAAGCAATTTTAATACCGCAAAACGAGACATAAAACGACGTCTGCATGCGTCCCCAAAAGCAATACGCCGCTGGACTTGGCAAGGTCCAGCACACCAAAAACATCTGGTGGCAGACGTCGACATGCCAGACGATCGGCGGAAGGAGGCCACCGTATAAGTAGCTGAGCTGCTCCCTACTGCCTGACGGTGTCGGCTGGGATTTATCCCATGCTAGTATCCTAGGTAGGGAGACGGGCCTCGAAGCGTGGATCGCTCCCCTGGCCATTAGAAGACTCCGCCTAGACCAGCTCAACTCCGAGCTGTAAGCCGGTGGTGTACGGCTCTGTCAGACTCGGAGTCCTTGCCATACAGACGCTGCATATAGGAAGGATATGCAGCGCATGACGAAAAATACATAAGGTACGCCAACGACGATACGAACATGTACATGATAGTTGGTAAGACGGTGGTTGCGCTGCACATTGCAGCTAAAGTCGTTGGCGATGGCAAATCGATTCTGAAGCGTCCAGAGCACAGTCGATGATGGCACAGTGAGATCAACTAGTCGTTGCTAAGGACGAGTCCCACGTTTTGGAGCTAATGCTACAAGGAACATGATGCCCGTGGTCATGTCCTAGTTACGCAGCGCGGGCTCCCTACAGGGAGCAGAAACCGGGCGTAGCGAAGCAGAGGGAACATCTGTTTGAGGTTTGTTCCCCACGTGTTTGCCGTGCGTGGCGACCTGTGTCGGCGGAAAAGAGGATCCTGGGATCTGAGGGCCCTCTCTCTTGCGGGAGTGTAGCTGCCCAACACGTACCTTTGGCCTCTGCTTCGTCTAGACAGGCGGCTAGGCGAGAAATGCAGCCCTGTGTCTAGTCAACCGGCTTGGAACACCATTCGTGGGTTCTATTCGGGCGAGGAAGTGAACCTAGGAGTTCGGGGAAAGCCCGGTCGGCCTTTGTTCGCGGACTATATCCCGGGTGCAAGTCCTAACCCAGGCAGTAGCCGGGTTCCAATTGAGGGTCCATGGAGGCCGGGGCACACTCCGGGACCAAAGGAATACATGCAAGTATGGAACCTAAAATCGAACTCAACAAAATTGACGCCTCAGTACCCCGAAAGGGAGAAAGGGGGGAGTTAAGAAGGCCGCTGTCGTTGCTCCCGGTAGAACGACAGCGGTGAGCAAAGGCTGGGGTGGTTTCACCACCTCAGATGAAAGTGAAGGCGGTTGAAGCTGGTAAGGGCACAAAAACGTCCCCAGCAGTAAGCCCCCAACACCAAAGGGCATGGCTACAAGATCCAAGCCAGCGGGAATAACATCTCCCGCGCCCAGAATAAAATCAGAAACTGATGGAACGGAGACAACAGACCGTACAACTCCACCTAAGAAGCCTGAGGCCAAAAAGCCGAAGGTCTCTTCAGAAGGCAACGCCACGTCTTCGGACGGAGGAAAGGGCCATGAAGTGGACAGCGACGGTTGGATAACCGTCGCCAGAGAAGACGCCGCTGAGGGTAGCGAAAGCCCCAAAAAGCGGCAGAGGAAAGCCAGACCTTCGATCAGGCCTCTCGACGTCATTAGTGGAGAGGCCTCGAAACTCGTCAAGGGCACCCGGACCAGCTGTCTTGGTAAAGAAGTCAGGCTCAGCAAGGAAACCGGAGCCTTGAATGTTGGCAACGCGGCAGCGCTCTACGAGCTCGTCCAGGAAGTTCTTCTTCGGAATAGCTTTCTAGAAGGACAGCTCGCGGCGATCCGTCAAGAGGCGGTCGCAGAGAGGGTTGTCGCTTCAGTTTCGCAGACGACGGGATCTCGTCCGACTGCGAAACAAACACCTGTTCGACCAGTGTCGACCTACGCCCAAGCGGTGAAAGTCGATGCGAATCGAGTTTCCCCGGAAGCGGCTAAACCACCACGTCATGTCGTGAAAATTTTTCCGCCAAAGGGGAAAGGACAGAACAGTGATGTTACTAAACAAACTGTTCTGTCCCTGGTGAAGCCGGCGAAAGCCACGATCCGCCTGAGGTCGGTCCGACGCATCCACTCCGGTGGCATAGCCGTCGAAACCGAGCGCAAAGAGGATCTAAAGGCCTTCGTCAATTGCGCGAAGCTGAAAGAAGTAGGGCTTTCAGCAACTCTACCGACTTTGAGGGACCCCACAATCATTGTGTACGATGTTCCCAAGTCGATGAGTAAGGAGGAGGTCGCTTCCAGCATTTGGAAGCAGAACCTCAGCGATATGACACAGGCGGATGTGTCGTCCAACCTGAAGGTTCGGTTTGCAACCGGCCCGAAGGATAAGGACACTGCCAACTGGGTCATGGAAGTCAGCCCGCCGGTTCGCCAGCGGCTGAAGAGCTCGGGCAGAGTGTACCTGGCGTGGTCGTCATGCAGAGTGCAGGACTATGTTTCAGTGACACGATGCTTTAAGTGTCAAATGTTTGGCCATATGGCATATGGCATATCCAACAGACATATCCCCGAAATCTTGCGCATTTTCGAGAAAAAAATTCAGTACGAGCGGGACTTTAAACGTTAATAACTTTTTAACGAAGCTTCAGTTGGGCAATTGGTATTCTTGATTTTCGTCTTATTTTGGTCTCTACTATCGCTCATTAAAATTTTTACTATTAGTAGCCGAACACCCTGTATATTTTTTATACATTTATTTATTATGTAGACTATTTTACATTTTAACTATTATTTATTTTACACACTTGAATAATGCTTCAGATTATGATATCTGGTGAAGCATTCTCCTTTGTGCAATGGTCTTTGGTACAATTTGCAACTATATCTAGTTTCGCTTCTTTCTCTACTGGACAAGCAGACTTTACATTTTTTTGTTGGGAGTTTCTTTTTGCCTTTGCCTATTATTGGTTCAAGGGTATGCTGTCTCATAAAAAATCTATTTTTAGTTCCTTAAGACATCGATAGAGTCGAAAAACATGAAAACGAGATATCTCGTCAGCCGTACGCATTGTGTTAATATTGGTAGGAACAAGATGTTTTATTAGAACTTTTTTATAAGTGGAGCAATAAAGATGATTTTGAGATATAATTAGTTTTTCTTAATGGGATCAAATATTTTGTCTGAGATAATCCAATTTAACTCTAGTCATTTTCCTCAAAAAAGCATTAAATTATAAGGGTAAAAAACCATGAGTCGATTACTCTTGACCCAAGTTCGATGCATTTTTGCTGTCGAAGTCGAACCGTCCCAATTCATATCTACATATCATAAACAAAAGAGGTCACCGCCATGGAGGACCCCTTTTACTACGCACGTTCAAGGAGCTGACTCTCGAATGAATTTTGACCTAAACCTAAATATTTTGCACATCGATACGCATGTGATCTAAGCCTAAACACTTCCATCATCGGCACCAACGATAACATTTCCTTCTCGTGTCAACGTTCCTGTGTTTAAACATAAACAGTAATATACACTTGTTACAATTAGTCCCAGCTCATCGCTTCTAAGAAATTCTATGGCGACCATGGCATCACTATTTGTCGTTTATATAAACAATCTCGATCTATATATAAGGGACCATCTCGGAGCTCTTCATATTCCTCCAAGTCTTCAGCAAGTCAAGTTCAAACGTTTTTTTCTGTATAGCGATTCGTAGCGATTTTTATTATTTAATTTATTATTCAATTTTTTATCATGTCTAGAGTATAGTTTTCTATTGTTTTACTATTATAGTTTTATTGTTTTATTGTAATATCTCGTATTTTTGTTCTATTTTTAGTGTAATTTTTATATAAGTGTTTAATCCTAGTTTTAGTTTTAGTGTTACTTTTTTGGCATTGTTGTAGTTTTATATTATCATTTTTTAGTTTTTTCATTTCTATTTTGTTTAAATATTTTAGTAGTTTTATAGTTTTTAAGATTTGATATTTTGAATTATATTCCTTTTATTTACATTTTTCAATTTTAACGTTTTTTTAATTTATTAAATTAAATAACAAAAAATCATTATGGAACGTAAACAAGGGCAAACCATCCACAGTGAGGCCCGAAATATAGTTCGCCATGTAATAAAACGGTGTGATGAAGAAATGTTTTCAAACCAACTGATTCACCCTATTGAGCAAGCAAACGCCCGTGTTGCTGAATACTGTGGAATATCAACGAAAACTGTGTCACGCATTCGTAAAGAAGATGCTTCATGCAGCGAGGAGGAACAGTTATCGTCGCCCGGAAAGAAACGTCTGAAGACAGAGGAGAACAAATTTCATTGCTCCGCTGAAGACAGAGAAGTAATAAAAAGCATTATCTCCGATTTCTATACAGTTCAGAGAATTGTGCCAACGGGCCAAAAATTATTGGTGGCTATTCGAGAACGAATTGCTTTCCCATGGAAATTGACCACATAATATAGGTTATTAAGAAGTATGGGATTCAAATGGAAGCGAAGCCAAAGCGTCCGAAAACTTTTAATAGAAAGACCGGATATTGTTGCGTGGCGAGGAAAATATTTACATGCTATGCAACATTATAGGTTGCAGAAAAGAAACATAGTATATATAGACGAGACGTGGGTAGATAACACCTTGAGCTTTAGCAAATGCTGGCAAAGCAACGAAATTATTGGTATTTCAAGAAATAACAGCTCTTCACACCGTCTAGTCATTGTGCATGCAGGAGGAGAAAATGGATTCATTAATGGGGCCGAATTAATTTATAAGTCGACTTTAACAGTAGGAGACTATCACGGGCAAATGAATGCGGAGAGATTTGAAAAGTGGATAGTGGAAAAATTATTACCTAATATTCCACAAAGTTCAGTTGTTGTTATGGATAACGCTCCATACCACTCAACCCAGTTAAATAAGCCACCAAC
>JASGYR010000199.1:0-157500 GCA_030068185.1 Colletes collaris | reverse complement strand
GACCCACGACTCCGTTACTTCTCCGCACTGGTGCTCCTCTAAACGTTACACCGGCGGGATCTGTAGAAGTAAGGAGGCGAAGACCGAAAATCACACGTCGAAAATGGACGTGGACTTGACTACAGTGAGCCCACCAGGAGGTACACCACGTAGGTGCCTCCCTTTGGTGTCTCCTAAGCCGAAGGGCAATCACACAGAAGTATGGACGGTAACCGCCGACTTCTATATGATTCAAACGTTTATACGTTGGAATCGACCTTTAAATTCCGCACAGGAGGGGTCGAACACCCTATTGGTGTATTCTCGAGCCCTCCAAAATATGCAGTAATTTTAAATTGCTTAAACTCGATCGAGATTTTCTCGAACGAGATTCTGGTGCACTTGCACGAATCGAAATGCGAATCGTGTTTTTCCAAGCAAGGTGGGAATGAATTTCCGACCTTTTCGAGCATGGCTCGCTACACCCTTTTCTAACGATAGCAGTCCTTATGGCTTTCTCGCACGAGGATCTTCCCTCTTAAATCGCGATTAACTTCTGATCGAATATGATCGGGAGCCGATGCGTCTCGGTCAGAAGTCGCCGTAAGAATGATACGGATTGACAGCCGAAGACGTCGCCGCGGTACTCTTACTGGTCGTTCCGTGGCGCTGTCTGAATTTCGGCCGTCTCTCCTTGTCACATTATTGGCGCACTACTCTCTCACGGTACTGACGTCACTAACACCGTTAGCACACTCGAATCGAAAGGTAATGAGCCGTTACCGATGCCAGAAAAACTCATAATAAACGCGTTTTTCAATCACCGTTCGCTATACAAATCCAATTAAAGAGAATCTCTTGGTTATTGTACGTTAACAGAATTAACGGTAATTGCGGCCGAGGCTAATCGCTCGGCATTGTGCAATCTTTAAACATACCGCCCCCCTTGCACGGTCCGTGCAATGAACTAGGGAGCGATTTTACCGAATGGCCGCGACCCGAGTGAGAGTAGGCGCATGCAATTTAAAAAAATGCAATTTACTTACAGTTGTTGGGGGAGGGGTCCGCTGGTGGTTTTCCCTGCATCACCTGCAGGGAGTTGAGCACTACCTGCAGGGCCTCCAACGGGATCATTTTTGTTTCTGATGCCCGGTTGGGGTTGGCAGGCCTCCTCCTGCGCCTCTCCCTCCGGCTCTCCGGTTTCTTAGTCCGGTGTTCCGGCTGGTTTTCCTGGATTGCGTGTGTTCGGCGATGCCGTTGCCGCTTCCTGTGGTTGGGCCGGAGGACCTCCTTCGCCGGCTGCCCGGCCGATGCAGGCGTAGCCGGTGCTGGCGTGGTCGCGTGCGTTGCAGCCGCTGGTACAGCGGCTGCCGTTGTCGCTGCTGGTGTCGGCGGGCTGTCCCTCCGGTGGTCGCAGGACTTCAGTGTCCCGTCCTTGTACCACCGGAGGACGTAGCGTCCTCCGGGCACGAGGTACTTCCACCGGCGCGTAGTGCATGGTATGTGCGCCGGCACTTCGATGACCCGCTTGCCCACGGGGAAGAGCAGGGGCACCAAATCGGTTTGTACCCTGCTGGTCGAGGGTCCCGGCTGGGGTGCCTCCGCTTCCTGTTTCGGCTGGGGGTCCTCGGCCAGCCCTCCCAGCTGGAGGATGCGTTCGAATGCGAGGTCGAACCCCGGGCTCGAGATCGCGCTTTCGGGTGTGTTCGGACTCGTATCTCTTTCCATGTCTAATCAGGAACTGATCTTTTCCGGCGAAGAGTCGTTCGAATTTCGATTTAGGGGCGTTAGCGGAGACTAATCGTCCCCGTGCCTAAGCGATAACGAGATTGGTGGAAATTACCCCCCCACTCTTCGCTGTCGCACAGGCGACAAGTGGCCGGTGAGAATCAACCGTCCTCACCTTCCAAAATCCTTGTCTTTTCGAACTCGAACGGTTTTGTTTAGATCACCTGTTCGGCTTCGGGAACCGTTGCCGAAGGTGACTCGAACGAAAACTCAGCCACAGGCAGTTTACACAATCGCGTAATTGGTCGTGTATATGTGGATTTGGCTGTACGTACTTTCACTACACGTACATGCCCATCCTTTCCCGGAAATACTTCCTCTATTCTTCCCATTTCCCACTGATTTGGGGGGAGGAGAGGATTCTGTACCAGAACAAGATCGTTCTTTTTAGGCGTGTATTTTCCGTCTGCCATTTGTAGCGGTTCTGAAGATGCGTGAGATAATCTCTCGTCCAGTGTCTCCAGAGCTGCTCGTGGAATTTTTGCATTGCTCTCCATCTTGTAAGATGCGAAATATTTGCATTTTCCACGGATTGCATTGGGGGTGCCAACGTGGGCCCTCCGATTAGGAAGTGGGCCGGTGTGAGAGGCGCGTAATCATCTGGGCTGTCACTCAGAGCGGCAATCGGTCGCGAGTTTAAACTGGCTTCGATTTTACAGAGTAACGTCTGTAATTCTTCGCTCGTGGGAGTGAATTCTCCTATGATGCGCTTCAAATGATGCTTCACTGATTTGACACCAGCTTCCTGCATCCCACCAAAATGGGGGCACTGGGTGGATTAAATATCCACCGAATGCCCTTCTGGCCACATTCGTTTCGCATTTCTGGCGTTTTACACACCATATTGAAATGTTTTCTTAATTCACGATCTGCACCGACGAAATTTGTCCCGTTGTCACTGCGTATGCAGGACGGGATTCCTCGTCGGGCAATGAATCGCTCTAATGCAGCCAAAAATGCACTCGTCGTGTAATCGTGGACGAGTTCAATGTGTATAGCCCTTGTAGCGAAGCAGACAAAAACCGCTATGTACGCTTTATGAGCTGTTTTTCCTCGGCCCGCGGAGTCGCGGACTTTGTACGGTCCCGCATAATCAACTCCGCAGTTTAGAAAAGCCCGGGCTGGACGACTTCGTTCCAAGGTCAAATCCTGCATGATCTGCGTGGAGGTTTGTGCCCTCCATCTCACGCATTTCATGCATTGATGAATGACCTTTCGAGCCGTGGTTCTGCAACCGAGGATCCAAAATTGCTGTTTTACCATGGATATCGTCAGCTGCAAGCCCCCATGCAACGTATTTACGTGGCACTGCCGGATTATCATGGTGGACACATGATGTTTTGGCAAAATTATGGGGTGCTTCGCTTCCCATGCCAGCGTCGCATTCTCCAATCGTCCACCTACCCTTAAGACGTCGTGGGCGTCTAGGAACGGGTTCAGACGTTTTAATGGAGATTTCGCGGGACTTTCCAAGCACTGGTACTCGCCCGCAAAGTGCGTTCGCTGTATGTAGCGGACGATTCTTTCCTTGGCCAGCTGCAATTCTGAAGCTTCGACAACGTTTGCATCGAACGACCTTCGCTCACCTTGCATCGGTCTTCGTAATCGGAGACAATATGCAGTTACGCGAAGTAGCTTACTCCAGGTTGAGAATCGAAACACGAATTCCCATTCTTTCTCTGGAGTTGCAACGTGGGCGTGCGGAATGCGCTTGCCCTCGCTCGTATCGATGGAATCAGGCGTTTTCGGCCAATTTTCTTCAGATTGTCTCAACCATGCTGGTCCAGAAATCCATAGCTTCGACTGAATGAGTTCCGCTGCTTCGACACCGCGCGAATTCAAATCCGCGGGATTGAAGCGGGTGGGAACGTGTCTCCATTCAGCCTTCGGAAGCAAGGTTTGGATTTTTGATACTCGGTTGGCTATCACAACCTTCCAAGTCGAAGCATGTTTTTTCAACCAAGCAAGTGTAATAGTGGAATCTGACCAACAGATTATGCGGTCAATTTTATGGAAAGTGACCGTCCCACGTGCACTATAAGCTCGGTAAGCAGTACAGCTCCATTCAATTCGAGAATCGGAATCGACTGCGTTTTTATAGGAGCCACCCTCGTTTTTGCCATGATCAAGGTTGTGTAAACTTCCTCGGTCATGGTCGTTACGCGTAAATACGTAACGGCCGAGTACGCTCCGAGCGAAGCATCGCAGAATCCGTGTAATTCCACCGAAACTGTGTCTGCTCCGTAACGGATCCATCTGGGAAATTTTACTTTTTCCAAACTGCTCCAATCCTCGCAAAACGTGTTCCACGTTTTTAACGTATTCGCGGAGACATGATCGTCCGACTGGATTTTTTCCAGCCATTTGGATTGCATCAAAATCTTCGCCCGAATTACGACTGGTGATAACCAGCCGAGCGGATCGTAAAGTTTGGCTATTTCGGAAAACAAAGTTCGTTTTGTAATCGGACCTGCAGCCGGTTGAAACCGTTGCAGGTTGAAATAGAAGTAATCACCCGATGGTATCCATCGCAATCCGAGCACCTTGAGTTCGGTGTCATCGAATAAGGTGAGATCGACAGCGTGGGAGTGAGAACTTTGTGGGATTTTTCGCAGTAATTTCTGTGAATTGCCAGCCCACTTTCTCAATTTAAACCCGCCGCCCTGTAGGAGTTCGCAAACTTGAATACGAATTTTTTCCAATAGGGTCGTATCGGGTGCCCCCATAAATACGTCATCAACGTATATGTCTTTCTCGAGTATCGGAGCGGCGAGAGGAAATCTGTCACCCTCCCGTGTTTTCAGCTCGAGAAGAGTACGCATCGATAAATATGGTGCACACGCCGTTCCGTACGTAACGGTGTTTAATTCGAAGGCTTGAAGTCCTTCGGTTTCGGGCGTGCGCCATAAGATGCACTGAAATCGACGATCCTGCGGGGCGACGAGAATTTGTCGGAACATTTTCTCGATATCGGCCACCAACACGTATTCGTACAGCCTCCATCTCGTCAAAACGGACGTGATGTCGTTCTGCAATTTCGGCCCTACGTGTAGGATGTCGTTTAGGAGTTTCCACCCACCGTACGGCTCGTCGCATTAAACACGACTCGCAGTTTGGTAGTTGCACTCTCCGTACGGATGACCGCTCGATGCGGAATGTAGAGTCTGGATTTTCAGAGGGCTCGATACGAGTCATGTGTTCCAACGACTCATACTCCGTGAGAAATTCTTGATATTCTCGTACGAGGGTCTGATCCTTGTCAATTTCCTTCTCAACCTTGTCAATGCGGAGAGGGCGATACGGAGTGAATCTCCCAATGCACCTTCCGGTTTCGGATGATTAAACGGCAATCGGACAATAAATCTTCCCGTTGCATCCCGTGCGACACTTTTTGGAAATGAGCTTCGCACTCTTCCTCTGCTTTTGTAAGCACCGAGGTCGAGGGAATTTCTTCAATTTCCCAGAATCGTCGAATCGCGTGATCCAGCGATTCGAATATGTTGCAATGCAACGTTCGCACGTGACCCTGGGCCTTGCTCGCTGCATCTATCGGTCCGGATAATATCCAGCCAAATGCAGTTTCTTGTGCAATAGGCCCTTCGGGAGATATTCGACGGAATCCCGACCAAATAACTTGAGCGTATAAATCTACGCCGATCAAAACTTCAATGTTTTGGCCAGACGCGGGCTCGGGATCGGCGAGCTTCAGGTTTCGCAACGCGTCGTTATCGAGCGCGTTTACAGATGGCGAGGCATAACTCGTGATTTTTGTCACGACGTACGCTCTCGCCGAAACCACAGGAGTTACCCCGGAAGCCGTTCCCAAATTCAGCCCTACGCTGTACTTGATTTTTAGTGTCCGACCACCCCCCAAGCCCGATACCGTGGCTGAGGTTTTCTTCCTCGGGAGGTTGAGGTCATTCCTCAATTTCGCCGAGATGAAGGATGTTTCGGACCCTTGATCTAACAGCGCGCGCGTTAAACGCGACGCACCGTTTTCTCCGTACACTCGTACGATCGCGGTTGCTAATAGCACCGGCCTCGGTACGTCTGTACTTGCCGTACAGTGTGACGTAGTGGCCCGTGACGTAGCTGCTTGCGCGTTCGAGGTATCGGTGCCGGCTTTCGCCTTAGCCGTACGGCGCTGTGGAGGGCGTTATCTCGCCGTTCCTCGCGCTTGCCGTTCGAATATTTCGATTTCGGCTTTTGGCTTTCCGCCTCTTTTTCGCGTTGTTCGAAATGCAACAGGATGTGATGCCTGCCACTGCATCTCGAACAACCTTGTTGGCTCCGGCAGCTTCTTACGTCGTGATCCAGGGCCAGACAGGCTATACATCCCTGACTGTCCTTTATGATCTGGTAACGTACCAGTGCGGAGAAACGCTTAAATGTGCCGCATTCCGAGAGTGCATGCGTTTGTCCGCAAATCGTGCACTTTCGCTGCGCAGGGGGAATCCACGACGGTGTTATGACTCCGTACTCGTGGCTTCTGTTCCTGTTTTGAGGCAATTTTGCGGTTATGTTCGTCAATTACGGACATAGCCCGCGCCTCCTGATCGAGGAATCTGAATATCTCCTCTATCATCGGATATTCCGCTGACATTTTGAGGGATCGTTCCCATTCCCCTTGCAACGCGGCATCGAATTGGCTCGCTACAATATGCGTGAGCAGCCAACTAAGCTGCTCTTCCGCTTTTCCTTTTTTAGCAAGGATAGCGAGTGCTTGCCGAAAGCCTATGGTAACCTGCTGAACACTCGACAGGTCGCCCTTTCGGATTTTTGTCAATCTCAGAATCCGATCAAGTAGCTTGATCAGTACCAAGCGTGGGAGCCCGAATTCTGCTTTCAGGGTCGACCACGCTACTGAGAAATTTGAATCCGTTATCGCAAGAGATGCGATAGCGGCTGCGGCTCTCCCTGTTATACAGGTGTTTAGGTATTGTAACCTTTGCACATCCGTTAACGTGGGGTTGTTTATTACTCCGGCGGTAAATAGGTCCTCGAAATGTTCCCATTTCGAAGGATCCCCGTCGAATTTCTCCAACCTCATCTTCGGGAGTTCGATCGGTATTGTTTGCTGGATTTCCGACATCACCGTCCTTGGACCTGTGGTGAGTCGGGTTATTTCCGCGGCCACATAGGCCTGGAACTCCAGAAACTCGTTTTCGGTTTCCCCATGAAATCCCGTTGGAACAACTCGTAATCGTGTCGTTTCCCAGGAGGGAGAAGCCTACACACGACCATGTACTGATCGTTCATCTGTTGCCACAGAGTTTTAACGTAATCGAGCCTTTCTTCCAGAATTTTCTGGGTATATTTGGCTCGACCCATCGTTTTGAGGTTGATGGATGCCCTATTTATCCGTTCCATCCCTCTGGTCAGGTTCTCGAGGTATGCCCCAAGGTCAGACCAGTCGGGATCGTTCGTAACGGACATAGTTGTTGAAGGTTAAACGCTTCTAAACAACCGTACACGGAAGAAACTCACGTGTTATACGTCCAACACTTCCCTTTCTCCGATTACCTCAATATCCGGCTCGAAGGACCTTATGTTAAAAAGTTGATACTTTTAACGAATGAGTCCGGATAGAGGTGTGGGAGCTTTATAGGGGAAGTGAGTCGGACACAAATGGTTTTCTTATCGTCGGTCTTAAAGACCGACCTTTTATTATAAAATAGACAAATAAAAGAAACAAAGAAAAACCAACGAACAATTGTAATTAAAATAAACGAGACTGTACAAAGAATTAAATTGGCCTCGTGTCTGGCTCGCTCGGTCGCCGAACTCACAAGATTGAGGCAGGCCAGGATTCCTAAGAACAGAAAAACACGACTATGTGTTAGACACACGTACACGTTATACGTATCTTCGTCGCGCTCGTTTGCTCGCGCTCCTTGGTTCGCGATTCGAACGTATCGGAGCGGAGAAATGTAAACTTTCGTAAATTACGAAATATAAGTGGACTGTATTTTGGCTAGGAAAAGAATTAAACTTCTTTTCCTCGCCGATTCAGTGGTCGATTGCCCAGTGGACGGGGATGCAAGAGGAGGTTGTAAGGCTCCTAATGCACTGTTCCCGTGAATATGCATACTGAGTCTGTGCGTCGAGTCGCACTGCAGTGCACTGCACGACCGTCAATCTGCGGCTTCTCTTAACACGTTCCAACAGATGACTTATTTGGCCGAGAGTTACACTGCGAAGCCCGACAACACGTTGTTCACTGCACGAATACACTACTCGACGTGATACGTTGCAGTATTTTGAACTACGCGGGGCCTGACCCACGACTCCGTTACTTCTCCGCACTGGTGATCCTCTAAACGTTACACCGGCGGGATCTGTAGAAGTAAGGAGGCGAAGACCGAAAATCACACGTCCAAAATGGACGTGGACTTGACTACAGTAAGCCCACCAGGAGGTACACCACGTAGGTGCCTCCCTTTGGTGTCTCCTAAGCCGAAGGGCAATCACACAGAAGTATGGACGGTAACCGCCGACTTCTATATGATTCAAACGTTTATACGTTGGAATCGACCTTTAAATTCCGCACAGGAGGGTCGAACACCCTATTGGTGTATTCTCGAGCCCTCCAAAATATGCAGTAATTTTAAATTGCTTAAACTCGATCGAGATTTTCTCGAACGAGATTCTGGTGCACTTGCACGAATCGAAATGCGAATCGTGTTTTTCCAAGCAAGGTGGGAATGAATTTCCGACCTTTCGAGCAAGGCTCGCTACACCCTTTTCTAACGATAGCAGTCCTTATGGCTTTCTCGCACGAGGATCTTCCCTCTTAAATCGCGATTAACTTCTGATCGAATATGATCGGGAGCCGATGCGTCTCGGTCAGAAGTCGCCGTAAGAATGATACGGATTGACAGCCGAAGACGTCGCCGCGGTACTCTTACTGGTCGTTCCGTGGCGCTGTCTGAATTTCGGCCGTCTCTCCTTGTCACATTATTGGCGCACTACTCTCTCACGGTACTGACGTCACTAACACCGTTAGCACACTCGAATCGAAAGGTAATGAGCCGTTACCGATGCCAGAAAAACTCATAATAAACGCGGTGTTCAATCACCGTTCGCTATACAAATCCAATTAGAGAGAATCTCTTGGTTATTGTACGTTAACAGAATTAACGGTAATTGCGGCCGAGGCTAATCGCTCGGCATTGTGCAATCTTTAAACAGTTAGTTTTTCAAAAGCAATACGCCGCTGGACTTGGAAAAAACATTTGAAACGGAAGCAACACGCCGCTGGACTCGGTTTACTAGATCAAAAGCACAACGCCCCCGGTTTAGGTCTGGGTAAGGGGCGCACCGGACTGATCGCTCGCAAAATCCGTCACGATGATGAAGAGTGCCGGACCGATCGCTCGCAAATTCCGTCGTGACGAGTGCCGGACTGATCGGTCGCAAATTCCGTCGTGACGAGTGCCGGACCGATCGGTCGCAAATCCCGTCATACCATGTGCCGGACCGATCGCTCCAAAAAACCGTCATACCGTGTGCCGGACCGATCGCTCGCAAATTAAGTAACGACCCCATACAGTCCTACCAGAATCCTGACCAAAGGGAATCCAGACCTAACTCAGACCTAACCCAGTCCTAACCCAGACATAACCCAGACCTAACCCAGTACTAACCCAGACATGACCCAGTCCTAACCCAGTCCTAACCCAGACCTAACCAGACCTAACCCAGACCTAACCCAGACCTAACCCAGACGAAACCATACCTAACCCAGACCTAACCCAGACCTAACCCAGACATAACCCAGACCTTTTTTTTTTTTTTTACGTGGGGAAATCCTCATGGACACCCTGGCCTCCTAGGGGAGAGACCGGGGTAGTGCCGGACTCCTACCGGCTAAAACCCACGGTGACCGCCTGCGCCCTTTGTCTGGGGGTAGTCACGGGAACCAAACTAGCGATACTACCGCGACTACCCCCGTTGGCGCAACTGCCTATTATAGGCCCATCCCGGGGGAGGAGATATAATCCTCCTCCCCCAATGGGGAGCAATTAACTGATTGTCCCCCGGCGAAGCCACGCGGTCACCCGCGACGTCGCCCACGCTCGTGCCGTTGCTACTAGCCGCGGCCGGGCCCCCACCCGATCGCGGCTACTGCTGCGAGGGCGGCTAACTATGCCGCCCCCGCAAGACGGAGCCCCTGCCACGGGCTCCCGGTACGGTAATGTGCAGTGTGTGGGGGGGAATGAGGAGACGAAGCCCCTCTCCCTACACCGCAAACGACATCACCGACCCCTTCACGCTCCCCCTGCCACGGGAAGCGGCGGGGGTCTTAATGGCGGCGACGGCGCCTGCCCCCCACCTCCTCACGCGCCCTTTCGCGTCCTCCTTGGCGGCCATGACCTCTTCACAAAACAAGGCCATGGCCGCCCACGCCTCCTCGCTGCCGACCATCGCACGAATGACGGCCGGCAGCGTCAGGACCGCCCCAATCACATCAACGAGGACACCGCGCTGCGCTGCCCACGCGGAACAAAACTCCAGCGTGTGCTGCACGGTGTCCTCCATTCACCCACAATGACGGAACGCAGTCATCGCCTCCCGACCTATTCGATGCAGGTACCGACCGAAGCATCCGTGCCCGGTCAGCACCTGTGTCAGGCGGTAGGGGGGCGTACCCCAGCTACGGTCCACCCAGGCAGAAAACACTGGGCGGACCGCCGCGGCGACGCGATTGTCCCGCTGGTCTGGCTTGGACAACCAGACCAGCCACCGACTGTAGGCGCGTCATCGCGCCTGCCTTCGGGCTGTGGCAGCTTCCTCGCCGTACGGGTCCACGCCCCGCTGGCGAAGGGCGCAGAGGCTTTGATACACCTCTGCGTCCATTTTCGCCAGCAGGTGAAACGGCGCGGAACACGCCAGCAAGGTGGCGGCTGTGTAGGAGATCGTGCGGTATCCTCGCACGACCCTGATGGCGACCAACCTCTGCAACCGGCGGATCACGAATGTACCCCGCCGATTCGCCATCAAGCCGCCGGCCCATATTGGCGGGCCATATAGCGCCATGGACCGGACGACTCCCAAATACAGCCGCCGTGCCGCCATGTTGGGCCCCCCCCCCCAGATTAGGCATTATGCGGCCTAACGCGGCCGCTGCCCTCTCAATACGGGTGCCCAACCCTTCCAACCTAACCCAATCCTTTTTTTTTTTTTTTTTTTTGTACGTGGGGAAATCCTCATGGACAACCCGAGGCCCTAAGTAGGGGGGGCCTCGGGGTAGTGCCGGACTCTTACCGGCTAAAACCCCACGGTGACCGTCCTCCGGCGCTGCGGCGAGGGACCGGGAACTCTAGTGAGACATCACAGAGTCCCCCGCCGCGCCTTGCCTGTCGAGGCTCATCCCGGGGATAAGGACATGTCGTCCTTCCCCTGATTTCTCCACCACGGACACCAGGTCACCCGACGCCCGCAGCCACGGGCTGCCTTCGGTGCTCGGGCCTTGCACCGAGCACCTGCAACCCTCAGGGGCGGCCTGCCAATCTAATGACCACCGACGTGGTATTCGGAGGAGAGTGCTGGCGGGCCGCCCCATTTCTGGAGGTCCCACTAGACCTCAAGGTCGTCGGAGGGGGCCAGGAGGCGAAGGATGCCTCGCTCTGGCCCCTCTCCGAGTCCTCCCTCTCCGAGCGGGATGCGTGGTCCGCTCGCGCTCCCGCTCGGCGGCCTCCTTCTGTGACATAACAACTTCACAGAAGGAGGCCACCACTTGCTAGGTTTTCTCGCTGGCCACCATCTTTCCCACTATATCCTGCTCTAGAACACGGCGCTCATCTACCCACGCTGGGCAGACTTCCAGCGTGTGCTGCGCCGTGTCCTGGGGTCCTCCACAATGGTGGCACACCGCCGTCGCCTCCTTCCCGATTCGACACAGGTACTCACCAAAGCAACCATGCCCGGTGCGTACCTGTGTCATCCTGTAGGACAGCCTACCCGGTTTGTCCTGCCACTCTTGCCAATGTGGCAGGACTGCACCAACGGACCGTTGCGTGGCTCCAGCCGGAATCACTTGCTGGAACCACATAAATACTGGGAGGTGGTTCCTTGAGAGAGGGAACGGACCAACTCGATGGCATCGAGCGTGGACCGTCCCTCTCTAAAGCCAAATTGGCAGGAGGCCAAGTCGGGTCCTACTGTGGACAGGTGGTTGGTGAGGCGGGCAGCCACAATACGTTCAAAGGACTTGCCCGCCTCATCCAACAAACAAACCGGCCGGTACGCGGAGGTCGCACCTGCGGGCCTTCCCGCCTTCTGGAGAAGGACCAGCCGCGCCGCCTTCCACGGCGAGGGGAATACCCCTCGGCGGAGGCAACCGCTGAGCAGCCTCCCGAACCGCGGAGTCAAGCCGCCAAGCACACAGGCCAACACCTGGCCGGGCACGCCATCGGGACCCGGAGCAACCCTCCGAGCCCTTATCCGACGCACGGCCCGGCCCATCTCCTCGGGGGTGACCTCCAATTCCTGGGACCAGATAGTAGGGTCCCAGGGTTCTCGAGGAGGTGGTATCCCGTCCCGGTTAGACCCCGGGAACAGGGTTGATACCACCTCCTCTAAAAACTGGATGTCGAGGGTTTCTGTCAGAGGGGGCGCCCATGGACGAAGCTTGTCCATTACAAGCTGATACGGGCGCCCCCAGGGATCCCTATTCAGCTCCCCGAGAAGGTCCTTCCATGCCCGTGCCTTGGCGTCTCGGATGGCGCGTTGGAGGGTCCGGCGCTCCACGGCGAACTCCTCATAAATACGCGCCATCTGCTCCGCGGTCGGGCGTCGACCACGTGATCTCCGGGCACGGGTATATCTTCGGCGGGCGCGCGCACACCGGGCGTTGCACTGCTCAATTTGCGGCGACCACCAATACGCCGCGCCCCTGCATCCGGGTGGCCTGACGCTGGGCATGGAGGCATCACACACCTTCTTGCATTTGCCCCGTAACCACTCGGCCTCTCTCTTAACGTCATCGACGGGTCCATCCTCTGGTTTGGACCAGGCTGCCGCCATCGCTGCTGCCTCCGCCATCGCCCAATCCAACCTCTTTAGGGACCATCGCGGGGTGGGGGCTGCAGCATCCACCACACGCCTCCGGCTCAGGGGCTCCTTCGCGCCAGGGTGGCCATCACCGATATGGTGATGTAGAGGTGGTCACTAAGTGTGGCTACCTCTGCTACCACTCGCCACCCCGACACAAGTCGCAGGGCCGCAGGGGTTGCCCACGTTAAATCGATGATGGACGTTCCTGCGGCCCCACGAACGTGGCTTCAGAGCCCTGACTTACCAGCCGGAGGTCGTGCTCGGCCTCCCAACCCAGTAGCGCCTCGCCACGGCGGTTAGTCCTGGGGCTGCCCCATGCAGCTGCATAAGCATTGAAATCCCCAGGACCAATACCGGACTGGGTAGGCATCTCCTGATGCAATCACCCACCCCGTCCAGGTATGCTGCATATGCGGCGAGGTCGCAGTTGGGCGACACGTAGCAGCCCACAACCACGATGGTCCTCCATTGGGCCACCAGAAACCCCCTCCCCCGATGCAGGATGGTAACGGGAGCGGTGTCTGGCGGCCACGCCCAGACCATCGCCACCAAACCGCACAGGCTCGCGATCCAATTGGGCTGATCGGGAACCATGTACGGCTCTGCGGCGATGGCCAGGCCTACCCTTTGGGCCCGCAGGGTGTGGACGAACATGTCCTGTGCCATGCGAGCCCTCGCTAAATTCGCCTACAGGAGGGGCGCGAATTTTAGGCACTGACGGCCTCCTCCAGGCCTTTACTCGCGATTGGAGGGGAGCTCTTCCTCCAACTTCGAGCCTACTATTGGGTGGGGCCCTTCCCCGAAGACTTCATCCACCACCATTGGTGGAGGGCCACCGCCCTGTCCCACCTCTTTGCCCGCCGTAGTGGATGGGTCTTTAGCGGCGTCTTCCACCGGCGGAGCATTAACGGGGCCCTGAGGCCCCTTACGGTCTCCTTGGCCCAGCCTCGGCGGCCCTTCTTTGGGGCCGACCTCAGGCGGTTGTTCGACCGATGCCTGAGGGACGGGCGATTCCCCCCCAGTTGGAAGGTGGCGAGGATGGTCCTCCTCCGGAAGGAGGGTCGACCCGCACCTCGCCGGTGGACCGCAGCGGTCAGTGTTACCGCTGCGGGGCGAATGACCACCGCGCGAGCCAGTGCTCGGCGGCCCCCCACTGCCCGCTATGTGCGGACATGGGCAGGCCAGCCGATCACAGGGTGGGGAGCAAAAAGTGCTCTCCCTCCCGGAAGGGGAAGAAGGGGCCCACCCGGGTCAAGCACCGCGGTTGCTGGCAGCGTCCACCATGGAGCTGGACGGTGCCACTGGGACGGACAGCCGGGAGGAGGCTGGGACGGCCGTTAAATAACGGCGCCCGGCTCCTCCTCCAGGCCAATCTCAACCACTGCCGCGCGGCACAGGACATGATGTCCCAAGTCCTCGCGGAGTGGGGGTTGGCCTGGCGGTCGCCGCCGAGCCGTACCGCGTGCCGGATCACCCACATTGGGTGGGCGACGCGGACGGTTTGGTGGCGACGGTATGGGGAGGTGGCGACGGGTCCCGCCGTTCTCCATTCTGGAGCGCGGTCGGGGTTTCGTCGCCGTGGACTGGGGGGGAGTCGCCGTAGTGGGGTGCTACATCTCGCACCGCAGCGGTCACGCCGCGTTCGAGCTGTACTTGGCCGAGGTCGCGGCATGCGTGCAGCGCTGCGCGGCCCGGCCGGTGCTAGTCCTGGGGGACTTTAACGCCAAGTCGGTGGCTTGGGGATCCCCTAGGACCACCGTTCGCAGCGGGATCCTGGGCGACTGGGCGGCGGGGCTCGACCTTCGGTTACTGAACCGGGTGTCGGAGCACACGTGCGTGCGGCGATATGGCGGGTCTATCGTGGATGTTGGATTCGCGACCCCCAACGCCGTGCGCATGGTGTCGGGTTGGCAGGTGGCCCCGGAGGCAGAGACACTCTCCGATCACCGGTATATCCGGATGGAGGTCTCTGCCGCCGGGGCTGCGTCCCGGCACCGCCGCCCGGATGGCACCAACCGCGCCGCTGGGCGCTTCGGTGCCTGGACAAGGACGCCCTGATGGCAGCTGCCCTCGCTGCAACTTGGCCGCAGGTGGCGGCCGAGTTGCCAAGCATGGAGGAGGAGGCTGCCCGGCTCGGGGTACTAGTCGCAACCATTTGCGACGCGACGATGCCCCGGGTCGGGCGAGCTTCTCCTCGCCGGGCGGTGTACTGGTGGTCGGCCGCGATCGCGGAATTGCGGATCGCGAGTGTCCGCGCCCGACGCCAGTACGCCCGCGTGCGCCGTCGTCTACGACCGGACGATGGCGTGGCGCGAGCGAGGGCAGATGACCTGTACGAGGCATACCGGATGGCGCGGGTTGCTCTGCAGGTCGCCATCAAACGGGCCAAGGCCCAGGCATGGAAGGATCTCCTCCAGACCCTCGATGACGATCCTTGGGGGCGCCCGTACAGGGTGGTGCTGAAGAAGCTCCGCCCGTGGGTGCCCCCCGTCACCGAGGGTCTTGACCCCCGGCTGCTGGAGGACGTGGTCAATACTCTTTTCCCAATTCGGGTGAGGGGACCACGTCTTCCGGCGGAGGCGGCAGTCCCAAGGGAGTGGGCGGCCGAACTGGGGGTCACTCAGGGGGAGCTGGCCGCGGCCATCAGACGGCTCGGGGCGCGTAACACGGCCCCGGGTCCGGATGGTGTGCCGGGCCGGGTTTGGGTCTTGACCCAGGGCGTCCTGGGGCTGACCTCAGGCGGTTGTTCGACCGATGCCTGAGGGACGGGCGATTCCCCAGTTGGAAGGTGGCGAGGATGGTCCTCCTCCGGAAGGAGGGTCGGCCCGCGGAGTCTCCCTCCGCATACCGGCCCATCTGTCTCCTCGACGAGGTGGGCAAGCTCTTCGAGCGGGTGATTGCTGCCCGCCTCGTCGAGCACCTGGCGCGGGTGCCCCCGGCCTGGCCGACTGCCAGTACGGTTTCCGGGAGGGTCGATCGACCATCGACGCGATAGGTCGTTTCAGGGCCCTCTCGGAGTCGGCCGTCTCCCGGGGAGGGATGGCTTTGGCAATATCCTTGGATATTGCCAACGCCTTTAACACCCTGCCCTGGGAGGAGATAAGGAGGGGGCTCGAATATCATCGGGTCCCCCTTGTCTCGGGGCGGTCATCGGGGATTATCTCCGCGGCAGGTGGATCGAGTATCCGAGCCGGGATGGGCCTATGCGGAGGGAGGTGTACTGCGGTGTTCCGCAGGGGTCGGTCCTCGGGCCACTCCTGTGGAACATCGCGTACGACGCAGTGTTGCGGGCCGACCTTCCCGACGGCGTCAGCGCCGTGTGTTATGCAGATGACACACTGGTGCTGGCCGTCGGGGCGCACTGGGGGAGGGCCAAGCGTCTCGCGGAGGAGGGGGCGCAACGCGTCGTCGACCGGATCAGAGGGATGGGGATGACGGTGGCGGTCCATAAGACCGAGGTGATAGCGTTTCATTCTCCTCGGCAGGATCCGCTACCCCCTCTGATCCGCATGGGTGAGGCTAATATCGAGGTGAAGCCCCAGATGAGGTATCTGGGGCTGATCCTCGATAGCCACTGGCGCTTCGAGGAGCATTTCCGCTGCCTGGTCCCCCGGCTGGAGAGGATGGTCGGGGCTTTGGGCCGGATTCTGCCCAACCTGGGGGCCCGGCGGGCCGAGTTCGCCGCCTCTATGTGGCAATGGTTAAGTCGGTGGTCCTATACGGGGCCCCCGTCTGGGCGGACGACCTGGCGGCCTCCCAGCGCGGCATGACTATGCTGCGTCGGGTGCAGAGGCGGATGGCTCTAAGGGTCGTCCGCGGGTACCGGACCGTGTCACATGAGGCGGCGACGGTTCTTGCGGGGATGCCGCCCATGGATCTCCTCGCGCGGTCGCACGCGATGATGTATCGTCACCGCGTCGACCGTCGCGCGGGGGTGGGGGCGGTCCCGGGTGTGCAGGAACCTGCTTGGGGCGAGTTGAAGCGCCAGGCCCGGCAGTCCGTGGTGCACGCGTGGCAAGAGCGGTTGGCTCTGCCTACCGCGGGGCACCGGACAGTCGGGGCTGTTCGGCCACTCCTATGTGAGTGGCTGGACAGAGGCCATGGGAGCCTCACTTACAGGATAGCACAGGTGTTCTCAGGGCATGGCAGCTTCGGGAGATACCTGTGCCGGATAGGGACGGAGCCGACGGCGCGTTGCTGCCATTGTGACGCTGAGCAGGACACGGCGGAACATACCCTCGAGGTATGCGCTGCATGGGAGGGTGAGCGCCGTGTCCTGATCGGCGTCATCGGGCGGGATGTCTCGCTGCCGGGCATGGTGCGCGCCATGCTAGGCAGCGAGGAGAAGTGGAGGGCCGTGGCCTCCTTCTGCGAAATCGTAATGTTGCAGAAGGAGACCGCGGGAAGGAGCGCGAGCGTCAGCGGCGCGCTGAGGCTCGCGCTCGTTTGGTGGCGAGAGAGCGTCGCCTGGGTGTCAGGCGACGCGGGCGGCCCTCGGCGTGGCGCATGACCCAGGCTGAGAGGGGGTCCTGATAGAGCCCTCCCGCCAGGCGGCGCAGGGTCGGACCGGATGGGGTGGCAGTGCCTCCTGTCCGGGTCCGGCGCACGGAGCGGCATCCCTCGGGGTCTGGTGCGGCCATTGGCTGCCGGTCGCCGAGGGTAGAAACGGGGTCGCGGGCGGTTGCGAGTTGGGAGCCGCCACTAGACGCGGCCCCGGGATGGCGTAGGGCGGCAGGACGATGTGGCCTCGTCCTGCCGCTATGTTACAGGGTGATTACCGGGGGGACCGTTTGTCCCCCCGCGGGTGGGCGCAAAGCGCGGGCACGGGGAGGATACCGGACCTATGCTTCGAGCGATTCCCGGTATCCTCCCAAGTCGTGCGGAAGGGTCACCGT
This sequence comes from Colletes collaris, assembly GCA_030068185.1. Taxonomy (NCBI): domain Eukaryota; kingdom Metazoa; phylum Arthropoda; class Insecta; order Hymenoptera; family Colletidae; genus Colletes; species Colletes collaris. The sequence continues at coordinate 139,780 of JASGYR010000199.1, read as the reverse complement.
GCGGTTTTTAGTGGGTAGGTCCCGCGCCCGTTATAAATAATGGGCCTGGGGAATCCACACAACCCTCCCGCCTCTCCCCAAAGAGGTCGGAGGGAGTCTTTCGAAGATTTTCCCCACGAAAAGAAAAAAAAAAAGCCTCGGCGGCCCTGCTTGGTAGGGGGGGCACAACCCGGACCCCCCAATCGGTGCCCCGTGGTTCTTCCCGGTATGTCTACACATAATGGGCATACCGGGGATGCCGCGACACACTGTCTGGCGCGGTGGCCGGAGGAACCGCACTTATAACAGCGGTCACTCCGGTCCACCAACGCCGTGCACCGCTGCCTGACATGGCCTGTCTCCAGGCAGCAGTAGCACTGCATAGTCCGCGGCGGAAGAACCTCCACTTTCGCGAAAGTAAAACCCACTTTGACCTTTCCGGCCGACGCAATTTTAATGCCGGCCGTTAAAGGTAACCTAACCCATACGGTACCCAGAGTCCTGGGGGCCCTGCGAATATCGCCCACTTGGAACCCGTCCTTTGGGCACGCTCCCAGGGCCGTCATGGCCAAGCGGACCTCTGCTGGGGTGGCGGCATCGTCAAGCCACTCACCCTCAGCTCGGTCAGGGTATCCTTTAGCGTCCGCCTTGGCCTCCCCTCGGTCCCGGGAATCTCGGAGCAAGAGTCCCCGTAATAGCCCGCCTCGTCTTGACTTCAGCGATGCCGAGGTCCGCGAGCTTGATGTTCGCCCGCGCTCTCGACATCGCCTCGGCCAAGACGGCAGCCGATCCCTCAACCGCATCGAGGGCTACTGCCGCCGTTTTTGGCGGGCGGCTGATTATCGGCTTTGGTTTACTCACCCCTCTAATTTGGGGAGGGGGCCTCTCTCCGTCCAGCTGCATTAAAGAGGGGGAGGCCTGGGCGGTTGTTGGGCGGACCTGTGCGGCATTCACGGTGGGCTGGACGAGCTTATGCTTAGCCCGGCCATGCCTCACCGCGTCCGCCCACGTTTGTCCAGTCGCCATCTTTGCCGGAATAGAAGGGCGGGCTTGCAGACCTTTGAAGGTTCTTGCAGCGGCTCCAGACTCCGGGTTTATAGACGAGGAAGAGGCAGGGCAGAGGGCGGCCAGTCTAAGTTTCTGTCTGGCCCTCTGCTCCTTCCTCTTCCTAGTTCTTCTGTTGGCGGCGGTCCCACCCTTTGTTGTTTGGGGCGACGTCATCGGCTGATGCACAACTGGGGCGTGGCTGCCGATCTGGTGCCCCGTGGTCGCGCTACAGCAGCGGAAGAAGGGACGGCCGGGCGTGCCAGGGAGAGAGCAATCTCCTCTCACAGCGCTCGGAATCGCCCTCTATCGCCGTTTCCACGCCTCTCACTAGGGCTTGCATTTCCCGCGAGGAGGACATTGGAGACAAGGCAGGGGCAACAATCTCCACTGCCTTCTTGGCCAGCACTCCCACAACCTCGCCCACGTCATTTGCTATGGGCGGAGAGGTTTCGGGATAAGGATCCGCGTTCGGAATTGGGGTGCGTTCCGAGGTGCCGCCCGTCAAGACGGGCGCGGCCGATGATTTCGGCGTTTCCAAGGGTTGCGGGGGTGTAACTCTTCCCTGATCCCTCAGAAACGCCAGTTCCCGTCGCGTTTCCTGCAGCTCCACTTCCAGCTGCCGCTCTTGGGACCTCTGGGTGGAGATGACCGAAATACGCCTCTGTAACTCGGTCGCTGCTACCCGGATAAATTGCGCTGCAAACTGTAGGTCCCTCACAGCGGTACCCTTAAGATTGGCCGATTTCTCGGCCACCTCGACGACCTTATCCGTCTCGTCGAGGATTTCCGAATAGAGCGCCTCCTCCTCCTTCCTCTTCATCTCGGCGCGGAGCTTCTCTCCCAAAATATCCCTCCTATTCTTTTTCCGCTTCCCAGCCACCTCGCGCCACTCCTCCGATGATGTGGCCGAGTTGCATGGTGAGGCACTACCCGCCTCCACCGGGTCTGCTTGGCGCTTCCTTCTCGTCGAAGCCACCACAGGGACTTCCACCCCACTCTCCTCTCGCTGTGAGCCAGCAGCGGTCGCGATCCGCGATCCCGCGCTACCACCCTTCTTCCTCGCACCTTCACTCCCCATACACCCCACTTTTGTTTTTATATTTGGATCCATATGTCATCCCACGAAAAAGGTCGGAAAGGAGGTCACCCCAGGCAGAGCCGCCTTGCCTGGGAAGCCTTATACTCCGGGGTTCGGCAGGTGCCCTGAAGGTGGTCGCTTGGGATTGGGCCTTCTCTCCCAACCATGCATCCCATCGCCGCGCACCATAGCTTAAGATTAGAGGGTTATTTTATAGAGCTGCCATACTCTCGGCCCGTGCGGTTAAGCCAAGGCTCCCGTTCCTCCTGCCGTCACGTACCATTCACAAAACCGAAGAAGGGATTGTGAATGGGTCGTTGCGATGACCCACAAGAGTCTTAAGGTGTGATAAGCATCAGGTACCTCGGGGTCGCTACGCCCCGTACTGCGGCCGACAATTGCCGGGCACAGCCCCTGAGCGGAGACCTAACCCAGACCTAACCCAGACCTGACCCAGACCTTTTTTTTTTTTTTTATATACCGAAGGGGAACCTTACATAGGCACCCATGCCTCAGAAGGAGACATGGGTAGTGTGAGATTCCTACTCACTAAACCCCCGGTTTCACATCCGTCCACACTCATTCACACACCATTCATGCCAACAGGTACCCCGGGATGCAGGCGGAACTGCTCTCCGCATTACTTCACCCAACCCAAAGTCTCCTGACGCTCATGTTCACAAACTGACCGCACATTCATACTCTCTCATACTTGCGTACACACACACACATGCACACACATGTACATGTATACACCCCAACCCCGCGTGGTAACCACACCATCCACACCGACAGCCACAGTAAATCTACCCCACACCCAGTGCACACATTACCGCAGAACGTCAACTCCCCATTACATAATCATGAAGTCTAGGCGCCGGCGCCGCAACTCCCATCCTCCTGGCTCGATCGATCTCTCTTTCGTACTCCTCCTTACTCCTCAGGATCTCCACGATGTACGACCTCACGATGTTCCACTTATCCAGGTCCTCCCTCATCAACGCTCCCAGGCCACTGATCGTAAACTGCTCCTCTTGTATTCCCAGCTGTTCCCTGAGCTCGGCTCTTGTAGTCCTCCAGTTCACACATTGGATCAGGGTGTGCTCCACTGTATCCACAACTCCACAGCCATACCAACAGTCAGGTGATACCGCTTTTCCAATTTTTTGCCGAAATTTATTAAAGCATCCTTCCCCAGTGTAGGCCTGCGTTAAGTGATAGGTAAGCTGCCCATGCAGCCTAACCATCCACTCCTGAATGTTCGGGATCCATTGATAAGCCACGCTGCCACTGCGCCTGCTGTCCCACATATCTTGCCACTTCCGCATTACTCCTCTTCGAATCCTATCCTTCTCCTCTGCAAGATCCGGAAGCCTCATCTCTCGTCCAGTATTCACAAGCCTTCGTATCTGTTCCTCAATTTCAAACACCTCGGCTCTTTCCTGCACCATCAGCAAAATCGGAATCGTTCCCGCCAACACCGGAAGAATATCTCTGGCCACTGTGCGGTAAGCCTTCACCACCATGCTTAATCCCACACTCTGCGCATTCACCAACTTTGTCCTGTTTGCCTCCAAATCCAGAGCTGGTGCCCAGATCGGAGCCGCATACAATAGGACTGACTCCGTCACTCTATAATAAGTGAGACCGGTCTTGTACCCTGGTCCACCGATATTCGGAGTGATACGGGCCAACGCTGACATGACCCTGATTGCCTTCTTGCATGCATACTCAATGTGTACCCTGAACTTCTGAGTCGTATCAAAATACAGTCCTAGGTATTTTAGCTCTGTGGACAGTTTCAATCTAGTGTTTAGTACCTGCATTCTGAGCCGTCCAATCCTCTTCTTGTTCAACGCGATCGCTTCCGTTTTCTCAGGCGCCAAGGTAAGTTGATTCACCTCTAGCCATTCCAATATATCCTCGATTGACCCTGCTATTTTCTGTTTTAGGCGTGCCTTATCTCCATCCCGGACCAACAACGCTATGTCATCAGCAAACGCCACCAAATTACACCCATCCCTCATCGGAATTCTAAGCAGCCCATTGTACGCAATATTCCAGAGCGTGGGGCCCAACACCGACCCCCTGTGGAACACCCATCTCCATCACCGCCTGATGCCACTCACCCTCAGCCCGGTAGCTGATCACCCGATCACGCAAATAATCCTCAATCAGGACCAGCAGGTAAATAGACAGCCCCATATTCCTAGCCGCGTTCTTTATATTTCGCCATCGCAGTGTGTTAGGGGGAGAAGGTTTGAAAACCCTCGCCTAACGGTGGTCCGGATCGTGAGTGAAGGAACGTCGGGAAAAGAATACAGATTTTCAATTTAATTTTCGCTTAGTCGAATGACTCGACTAAGCCGTTTATTTGTAAATTGTGGAAACAAACTTATATAAGAATTGTCTGCCCGGCCAGACGCCGCTGCAGTTAATCCTGTTTGGTAAATCTGTAACAGAAAGAGACACGAATAGGCGTTAAATACCTGTGAACTTGAGTCACGCTGTGTGGCTTACTTTCTTCCGCGCTTGTCTGGTCTGTGCTTGTCGCACCCAGGAGCGGGGATCTCAGCCGCCGCGATGCGCAGCTAAGCTAGTGGACTGTCTGTGTGAGCGTTCCCGTTAAATCGGGAATCGCTTGCTTATTATTGTCGTGTACGAGATTTCTGCTCGTCTAATTTCACGACTGCAATTTCTGACTGTCGCAGGAGAAGGTGATCGGAGGGAGGTTGTAAGGCTCCAACCTTTCAGCCGGTCGCCGGCCCTTCACCGCCTTCGTAAGTGCGTACGGGCACTGTGTGGTGCAGGCTTGTCAACGGCGCCCTTAGGGCGACTTACGGTTGGGCCTGAGACCACGATGCTGTCGGAGTCGCCGTCCTACGCGCAGTGACCGTACTTCACTGGCGATTTTGGGTCGTGTCCTAGCTTTCGCCGATAGCTGGGGTTTAAAAATGTGTCCCGCTTCGACTGGAAGACGGCAAATCCACCCAGGGTATTATTCACCCCTGTATGGTGGGTTCGAAGCCGTTTTTGACAGTCAATTGAAGGAAGGAGTTTGAACCTCGATCCTCTAGTGCACGATGATTCCACTCAGGGTTTCTTCCCGCACCTGGATTATGGAGTCGTGTCCTAAGAAAGGTGCGAAGAACCTCGCACCTATAAATTGGGATGAGTTTAACCCTCTATCCGTGGGGAAACGATTGATCCACTCAGGGTTTCTTCCCACACCTGGATTATGGGATCGTTTCCCCGGAAGCACTCGAAGATCCTCGAGTCTATTCCAAATTAAATTAATTTTGATTACCGAGCTCGGTCGTGTACCGACTGGCTCGATACGATAACTCGCGAATAATTCCTTTGGTACTCCGAGGGTAGTCGAAGAACTCGACTCGGGTCGGATTGCTCGAATTATTCTTTTATGCAACTGCTGAGCGTGTTCGTGTACCAAAGTACCCGTGGCAGTGGTTTGATAGCGAGTGACGGACGAGCACGAGCTGCCAAAAGTGAGCGCGTGAGGGGGGAGAGTCTTCTCTCGTCCGTCTCTGTCTATTATAGAATTTTCGTACCTTCTCTAAACTCGGGCGTTTAAACCGCTTGTTTCAAAATCGAACGTTAATTAATCGTTCGCGTGACTTTACAAAACCTCGAGAACCGTGTTTTTCTGTCCTCTAATGTTTCGAATAGCGGACGCGTCGACCTAGAATCTTCCTGGTCGGTCGCGTAACCGAAAACAAACCGGGTGACGAATTGTTTCGGATTTAAATTAAATTTCGAATTTTACTCGATATTTAAACACAGTGAATTGAAGGCATTCCTGACGTCGAATGCAATCAGCAAACAAAACTCCTGCTTTATCCGCGCCACTGTCTGAAACGCCTCCACCAGTTTCAGTTCCTGCAGTGTGCTCCGACCGACCCGAAAGCCGTATTGCTGGTCCGAGAGCCCCTCAGGCCCAATTTCTCGCTGGATTCTGCCGTTTACTACCGACTCGAAAACCTTCACCCAGTTGCTGGTCAAGCACAGCGGCCGATACGCCGAAGGGGATGCGGGATCCTTTCCCGGTTTGGCAACGAGGACCAGCCTGCTATTTTTCCAAACGTGCGGGAATTCCCCCCTAATCAACATTCCATTTAACATACTTACTAATAATTTGCTTTCTTTTTCCAGGACCAGCTTGACGGTGCATCGAGGGATCATGTCAATACCAGGTGCCTTGTCCAGACTAACCTTCGACGCCGCCCTACGCAGCTCCACCAGGTCCATAAGAGAGAATCCAACAAGGATATCTCTCAGGTTGTACTGCAGGTAAGTATCCTCGCTACCAGATCTTCCTCCTTGGAAATAACGCCGCGATAACCTGACATGTTTTTCGATGGTAAGATTTGGAGGATCAGGCCTGGGCTTTATCGCCCTCATGACCGTTTTATATGCCATCCCCCATATGTCGGTATCTACTGTGCTACACAGCTCAGCCCACGCTTTTATTTTCTGCTTTATAATAGCACATTTCAGCTTTTTTCTCGCTGCCTTAAACTCGCTTCCAGCTTCCAGGGCGCCTGGCCGCCCTCTATTTAGGGCTCTCTGGTAGGCACGTAGCTTCGAATTTACCGCCTTACGAAGATCGCTAAGCTCCACCGACCACCACTTCTTGGACGTTCTCCTTCCCGGGGGTTGCCTGCGGGGGGCCATACTCGCTTCACACGCACCCTGAAATGCCTCGATCACATCACCCGCCTCACTATCAGACAACGGAATATCCGCGTTGATATGCCTCGTCGCGTTTCGAAAGAAGTCCAGGAAAGTATCGCAATCCAGAGTCTCAATCCTAAAACCCTGGACAAAACCAGGTTGCCCCCGAGGAAAGTCCCCCTCCCCAAGTGAGTGGAGTATGTACTGGTGGTCCGATGCCGAATATTCGCGCAAGATCACGCTCTTATTAACCCTCACGAGTGTCCTTGAATCACAGGCCATTACGTCGATAAGTGATGTTCTCCCCCCACGCTGAAAGGAGAATTTGCCCCTAGGTTTTACACGGATAATGCCCATCCAAGATTTCTATCCAGACGATTTGATCCCCAAGATGGCGACTTAGCGTTAAAATCTGCCGCAACTACTACCGTCGCTCCCCACGTTCCTCTAGCATACTCAAGATCTAAGAGTTCAGCCTCCAGCTCAGCATCACTCAACCTAGGTGAGTAGTAGCAGCTACAGATGGTAAGCGCCACCTACCGCAACAGCCACAAAGCCCCGGCCCACTACATTCTTGTCCGCGAGTGCCTTCCTTCCGTTTAAGCCCGTAACCCATATCGCCACCTTACGAGACATTTCGGCAACCCAGTTATCTCTAATCGCGTAGGGCTCGGAAATAAACACAATGTCCACCCTCAAATCTTCAACTGTTTTAATTAACAGATCCTGCGCTACTCTGCAGTGATTTAAGTTGATCTGCAAAAGTCTAAGGGCCATGACTGAATAATTGTGGATTTCCCTTCCTCCGCAGGTATTCCTTATACTGAGGGCACGATACCGCCCCCGCAACATGACCAGTCTTGCTGTTTTGCATTCCCATTTTTCTACACAGCATGCAGGCCTTCACCAGGGTGCATTCCTGCATACTGTGCCCTCGTCTCCGCACTTCCGACAGATCACGCTGTCTGTAACTTTAATCGTACAGTCCGTACTTATATGCCCAAAATCGTGGCATCTAAAACACCTGGTAACCTTTAGCACAATTTTCAACCTACAAACCGCAACCCCTATACAGATTCGGTCCCCATCCTTTAGGCCAACAACCCATTTAGTGGGCACCTCGACTACTGCTAATTGCCTCCCCCTGTAGGTTGGCCTTAGCGTTTTTAGTCTTACCTCATCCCTATGCGTGCCCCCAGCCTCTCCATCATCTTGCTGACGATTTCTTTCTCCTCGACAATAGGGTCCAGGTCTCTAATCTCAATTTCAGTCTTGGGCTTCAACGCCCTGACACTGAAAGACTCTCCAAGAGCAGCTTTTATAGCGTCTTGTTTCTGGAGCATTTCCAGCCTTCGTGAGCTCAATTAGTAGCTCCCCTGCTGTTCGGACGTTCTTCAGGTCATCTTTCATACATCCTGCAATCTGCCTGAAGACATCCGCGTAAGTCTTGCCCTTACCCGTTGAGACGGCGATCGCCTCAGTCCTGGGACCCAGCATCCTTACCTTAGGCACCGTACTTGCCGGCCCCACAACCTTACTGCCACTCCTAGATTGCGCCTTTGCAACCGTAACACCACCTGCACTAGGCTTTGGTTTCCTCCGCTTATTTGTGACCGTCGCCCAACTTTCCACCTCCCTAGCACCTCCTTTAGCCTCTTCTAAGGGTTCAGTGCCTGATTGTACAGCTTGCACACCCGCATCAGCCCTGGAAACACATCCCACATTCTTCTTCGACTTTCTGCCTTCCTCACTCCCACCAGGCCTAGCCAACACCCCGGACGCCTCTTTTCTTACATCGTCCATAACTCCTAACCCGCGACTATCCCGTCTCCTAACCACGCGCCTGTCTTCCATCCGAAACGCCGATCCCAAGACATCCCGGTTCTCCCACAATGCCCTCACAGCACGCACATCCTTGATCCCTTCCTGGTACTCTCCTGCACTCCTTGTTCACATTCTTATTACCTTCCAGGTAGGTAAAGATCCACTCCAAACATTTCCCCACAGCCGTGATTCCCTCAGGCATGCCTCCCTCAAAGGTGCGCTCAAACTCAAACTCACCCGTTGAAGCATCCTCCCCCACTTTCTCCCCACTCCCAACACATCCACCCCCAGCCAGCTCACTCCCTCGCTGCCTTCCCTCTCCCCAATTTAGGTTCCTATCTTCCTCCCGCAGAGTAACCCTCTTTGTTTTCAAACTTCTAGCCTTCAAGCTTTCACTAAACTTTTTGTTTTTCCTTTCTAGGTCACTGCTGCCAACCAACGGATCATCACTGCCAGACTGATCTTCTTCCCCATTTCGCAGGTCAACCAGATCACCCACCGAGCCACCAGAGTCACCCGCATAACTGCCACCCAGGACCGCACCAGCCCGCACCACTGAATCCTCGCTCCTATTCGGCGTTCTAGAGGTAAGCGTCGATCTCTGCGCAAAACCCGGGGTTTTGAACCCCTTTCTTCTTTTCAAGAAGAACTTCACCACCCTGGGTCAACCGCTTTATTGCCGCATCCAGCAACGACGGAGACGTACTACCCGCCTCACGCTCCGATAGACCCTCTCCAACAGGACTTTCAACCCCTTCTTCCTGCCCAGTCGCGCCGCAGACTTTACCGCAGCATCGTCTAACCCCTCCTTCATCTTCAAATATTTCTTGGTGCTTTTTCAGATTCCATTTGGCAGTGTGTTTACTCATACGGTTCAGCCACTATGGCACCCCTACTGCGGTAGGGTACTTCCCGCGTAGATAATACCCTAATTATGATATACAGAAGCCGAGAAGCGGTTTGTCGGGTGGTCAACCCTATCTGTATCTAATGCTCTACTAAAAATGATACGGGATAGGCCCGCGCTATATTTGATGTTAAAGGTTTACGTCACCCCTATCGCATGAGCGACGCCGGATCGAACCGACGCCCGACTCAAACCTCAGGCTAGACGGTGCGCCGATTTATCCTACGGCTCTCCGGGTATGAGGAAATAAGACCTGACCCAGACCTAACCCAGACCTAACCCAGACCTAACCCAGTCCTAACCCAGTCCTAAACAAGACCTTTTTTTTTTGTACGTGGGGAAATCCTCATGGACACCCCGTGGCCCTATGTAGGGGGGGCCTCGGGGTAGTGCCGGACTCTTACCGGCTAAAACCCCACGGCGACCGTCCTCCGGCGCTGCGGCGAGGGACCGGAACTCTAGTGAGACATCACAGAGTCCCCCGCCGCGCCTTGCCTGTCGAGGCTCATCCCGGGGGGAAGGACGACATGTCCTTCCCCCCCTGATTTCTCCGCCACGGACGCCAGGTCACCCGACGCCCGCAGCCCGGGGCTGCCTTCGGTGCTCGGGCCCCTTGCACCGAGCACCTGCAACCCCCCGGGGCGGCCTGCCAATCTCCTGACCACCGACGTGGTGGTCGGAGGAGAGTGCTGGCGGGCCGCCCCACTTCTGGAGGTCCCACTAGACCACAAGGGCGTCGGAGGGGTCCAGGAGGCGAAGGATGCCTCGCTCTGGCCCCTCTCCGAGCCCTCCCTCTCCGAGCGGGATGCGCGGTCCGCTCGCGCTCCCGCTCGGCGGCCTCCTTCTGTGACATAACAACTTCACAGAAGGTGGCCACCACTTGCCAGGTTTTCTGGCTGGCCACCATCTTTCCCAATATGGTAGCCAGCGAGAGATTTCTTCTCACTTCCTGAACCAGAACACGGCGCTCATCTACCCACGCTGGGCAGACTTCCAGCGTGTGCTGCGCCGTGTCCTGGGGTCCTCCACAATGGTGGCACACCGCCGTCGCCTCCTTCCGATTCGACACAGGTACTCACTAAAGCAACCATGCCCGGTGAGTACCTGTGTCATCCTGTAGGACAGCCTACCCGGTTTGTCCTGCCACTCTTGCCAATGTGGCAAGACTGCACCAACGGACCGTTGCGTGGCTCCAGCCGGAATCATTTGCTGGAACCACATAAATACAACGGTCCGTTGGGCATGGCGCCTCGTCTCCTCGACCGCTTGCCTCCTTTCCTCTGGCGGTCTCCCAGCCTCCTGAAGCTCCCTGGAGTGACGGTACACTTGCCGGTTTCTCCAAGCGAGGAGCTCCAGGGGCGGAAGACACGCCAGGGAAGTCGCCGCCTCGAGTCCTAACCCAGACCTAATCCAGTCCTTTTTTTTTTTTTTTGTACGTGGGGAAATCCTCATGGACACCCGCGGGCCCACCCGATGGGCGGGCCGGCGGGTAGTGCCGGGCTCTTACCGGCTAAAACCCCACGGTGACCATCCTCAAGCGCTTGGCGAGGGACCGGGAACTCTAGTGAGACATCACAGAGTCCCTCGCCGCGCCGTGCCTTTTCAGGCCCTCCCCGGTGAGAGGCACTCCTCCCACCGCATTTCCACTCAACCGAAGGCGCCTGGTCACCAGCGCCCGCGGCCCCGTGACATGGGACTAAGCCGCCGGCCGCGGGGCCACGTTGGCCGCAGGACACACCCGCAGCCAACTGGCCAACCTGCGGCCTTAGGTCAAACCCGCGGCAAATATCCCATGCCCCAGTCCACTCACACACACATTCACACGCGCAACGCATTCATACCGGTGTTTGGTCCGCGGGAGCTTCCGCTCCGACCTCCGGGATGCCAAGACCTAATCCAGTCCTAACCCAGACCTAACCCAGTCCTAACCCAGAGTTAACCCTGACCTAACCCAGTCCTAACCCAGACCTAACCCAGTCCTAACCCAGACCTTTTTTTTTTTTTTTTTTTTTTTTTTTTTAAAGTGGGGAAATCCTCATGGACACCCCGGCCTCCTAGGGGAGAGACCGGGGTAGTGCCGGACTCCTACCGGCTAAAACCCCACGGTGACCGCCTGCGCCCTTTATCTGGGGGTAGTCACGGGAACCAAACTAGCGATACCACCGCGACTACCCCGTTGGCGCAACTGCTTATTACAGGCCCTTCCTGGGGGAGGAGATATAATCCTCCTCCCCCAGTGGGGGGCAATTAACTGATTGCCCCCCGGCGAAGCCACGCGGTCACCCGCGACGTCGCCCCCACTCGTGCCGTTGCTACTAGCCGCGACCGGGCCCCCACCCGATCGCGGAAACGGTTGCGAGGGCGGCTAACTATGCCGCCCCTGCCACGGGCCCCCGGTACGGTGATGTGCTGGGTGTGGGGGGGAATGAGGAGACGAAGCCCCTCTCCCCACACCGCAAACGACATCACCGATCCCTTCACGCTCCCCCTGCCACGGGAGCGGCGGGGAGTCTTAATGGCCGCGACGGCGCCTGCCCCCCACTTCCTCACGCGCCCTTTCGGCATCCTCCTTGGCGGCCATGACCTCTTCACAAAACAAGGACATGGCCGCCAACGCCTCCTAGCTGCCGACCATCGCACGAATGACGGCCGGCAGCGTCAGGTCCGCCCCAATCACATCAACGAGGACACCTCGCTGCGCAGCCCACGCGGAACAAATCTCCAGCGTGTGCTGCGCGGTGTCCACCCTTCCCCCACAATGACGGCACGCAGCCGTAGCCTCCCGCCCTATTCGATGCAGGTACTGACCGAAGTATCCGTGCCCGGTCAGTACCTGTGTCAGACGGTAGGTGGGCGTACCCCAGCTCCGGTCCACCCAGGCATAAAACACTGGGCGGACCGCCGCAGCGACGCGATCGTCCCGCTGGTCTGGCTTGGATAACCAGACCAGCCATCGACTATAGACGCGTCGCCGCGCCTGGCTTCGGGCTGTGGCAGCTTCCTCGCCGTACAGGTCCACGCCCCGCTGGCGAAGGGCGCAGAGGCTTTGATACACCTCTGCGTCCATTTTCGCCAGCAGGTGAAACGGCGCGGAACCCGCCAGCAAGGTGGCGGCTGTGTAGGAGATCGTGCGGTATCCTCGCACGACCCTGATGTCGACCAACCTTCTGCAACCGGCGGAGCACGAATGTGCCCCGCCGATTCGCCATCAAGCCGACGGGCTATATTGGCGCGCCATAACGCGCCATGGACCGGACGACTCCCAAATACAGTCGCCGTGCCGCCATGTTGGGCCCCCCGAGATTAGGCATTATGCGGCCCAACGCGGCCGCTGCCCTCTCGATACGGGGGCCCAACCCTTCCTAATGATGCCCGAAACGCCAGTAGCTGTCCAGTGTGAGGCCGAGATACTTTATCCGACGCCCCACCCCGACTTGGGCTCCGCCCACCCGTAGAGAAGCCTGGCGCGGCACCCCGCGACCACTGACGTTGCACAGCCAGATGGCCTCGGTCTTTTGGGGTGCTACGCGTAACCCCAGGCGCTCTACTTCGGCGACGACTCGTGCCGTCCCATCCTCCGCGAGGGCCACGGTCCTCCTCCACTTATCCCCGCCGGCTATCACGAGGGTGTCGTCGGCATAGCATACCAACGACACGCCGGCGGGAAGATCAGCCCGCAGCACCGCGTCGTAGGCTATGTTCCACAGGAGCGGCCCAAGGACCGACCCCTGTGGAACGCCGCGGTGCACCGCTCTCTCCTCACCTAACCCAGACCTAACCCAGACATAACCCAGTCCTAACCCAGACATAATTTTTTTTTTTTTTTTTGTACGTGGGGAAATCCTCATGGACACCCGCGGGCCCACCCGATGGGCGGGCCGGCGGGTAGTGCCGGACTCTTACTGGCTAAAACCCCACGGTGACCATCCTCAGGCGCCTGGCGAGGGACCGGGAACTCTAGTGAGACATCACAGAGTCCCCGCCGCACCGTGCCTTTAGGACCTTCCCGGTGAGAGGCACTCCTCTCACCGCATTTGCACTCAACCGCAGGCGCCTGGTCACCAGCACCGCGGCCCCGTGACATGGGACTAAGCCGCCGGCCGCGGGGCCATGTGGGCCGCAGGACACACCCGCAGCCAACTGGCCATCCTGCGGCCTTAGGTCAAACACGCGGCAAATATCCCATGCCCCAGTCCACGCACACACACATTCACACGCGCAACGCATTCATACCGGTGTTTGGTCCGCGGGAGCATCCGCTCCGACCTCCGGGATGCCATGCGAGGATGCAGCCACCAGCCACCAACATACCCTCGAGGTATGCGCTGCATGGGAGGGTGAGCGCCGTGTCCTGATCGGCGTCATCGGGCGGGATGTCTCGCTGCCGGGCATGGTGCGCGCCATGCTAGGCAGCGAGGAGAAGTGGAGGGCCGTGGCCTCCTTCTGCGAAATCGTAATGTTGCAGAAGGAGACCGCGGGAGGGGAGCGCGAGCGTCAGCGGCGCGGTGTGGCTCGCGCTCGTGTGGTGGCGAGTGACCGTCGCCTGGGTGTCAGGCGACGCGGGAGGCCCTCGGAGTGGCGCATGACCCAGGCTGAGAGGGGGGTCCTGATGGGGGCCGCCAGGCGGCGCAGGGTCGGACCGGATGGGGTGGCAGTGCCTCCTGTCCGGGTCCGGCGCACGGAGCGGCACCCTCGGGGGTCTGGTGCGGCCATTGGCTGCCGGTCGCCGAGGGGTAGAAACGGGGTCGCGGGCGGTTGCGAGTTGGGAGCCGCCACCAGACGCGGCCCCGGGACGTCTGGCGGCAGGACGATGTGGCCTCGTCCTGCCGCTATGTTACAGTGATTACCGGGGACCGTTTGTCCCCCGCGGGTGGGCGCAAAGCGCGGGCACGGGAGGATACCGGACCTATGCTTCGAGCGATTCCCGGCATCCTCCCCAGGCGTGCGGCAGGGTCACCGTGCGGTTTTGAGTGGGCAGGTCCCGCGCCCGTTATAAATAATGGGCTCGGGGAATCCCACACAACCCTCCCGCCTCTCCCCAAAGAGGTGGGAGGGAGTCTTTCGAAGATTTTCCCCACGAAAAGAAAAAAAAGAAAAAAAAAAAAGCCTCGGCGGCCCTGCTTGGTAGGGGGGGCACAACCCGGCCCCCCCAATCGGTGCCCCGTGGTTCTTCCCGGTATGTCTACACATAATGGGCATACCGGGGATGCCGCGACACACTGTCTGGCGCGGTGGCCGGAGGAACCGCACTTATAACAGCGGTCACCTCCGGTCCACCAACGCCGTGCACCGCTGCCTGACATGGCCTGTCTCCAGGCAGCAGTAGCACTGCATAGTCCGCGGCGGAAGAACCTCCACTTTCGCGAAAGTAAAACCCACTTTGACCTTTCCGGCCGACGCAATTTTAATGCCGGGCCGTTAAAGGCATTAACCTAACCCATACGGTACCCAGAGTCCTGGGGGCCCTGCGAATATCGCCCACTTGGAACCCGTCCTTTGGGCACGCTCCCAGGGCCGTCATGGCCAAGCGGACCTCTGCTGGGGTGGCGGCATCGTCCAAGCCACTCACCCTCAGCTCGGTCAGGGTATCCTTTAGCGTCCGCCTTGGCCTCCCCCTCGGTCCCGGGAATCTCGAGCAAGAGTCCCCCCGTAATAGCCCGCCTCGTCTTGACTTCAGCGATGCCGAGGTCCGCGAGCTTGATGTTCGCCCGCGCTCTCGACATCGCCTCGGCCAAGACGGCAGCCGATCCCTCAACCGCATCGAGGGCTACTGCCGCCGTTTTTGGCGGGCGGCTGATTATCGGCTTTGGTTTACTCACCCCTCTAATTTGGGGAGGGCCTCTCCGTCCAGCTGCATTAAAGAGGGGGAGGCCTGGGCGGTTGTTGGGCGGACCTGTGCGGCATTCACGGTGGGCTGGACGAGCTTATGCTTAGCCCGGCCATGCCTCACCGCGTCCGCCCACGTTTGTCCAGTCGCCATCTTTGCCGGAATAGAAGGGCGGGCTTGCAGACCTTTGAAGGTTCTTGCAGCGGCTCCAGACTCCGGGTTTATAGACGAGGAAGAGGCAGGGCAGAGGGCGGCCAGTCTAAGTTTCTGTCTGGCCCTCTGCTCCTTCCTCTTCCTAGTTCTTCTGTTGGCGGCGGTCCCACCTTTGTTGTTTGGGGCGACGTCATCGGCTGATGCACAACTGGGGCGTGGCTGCCGATCTGGTGCCCCCGTGGTCGCGCTGCAGCAGCGGAAGAAGGGACGGCCGGGCGTGCCAGGGAGAGAGCAATCCCTCTCACAGCGCTCGGAATCGCCCTCTATCGCCGTTTCCACGCCTCTCACTAGGGCTTGCATTTCCCGCGAGGAGGACATTGGAGACAAGGCAGGGCAACAATCTCCACTGCCTTCTTGGCCAGCACTCCCACAACCTCGCCCACGTCATTTGCTATGGGCGGAGAGGTTTCGGGATAAGGATCCGCGTTCGGAATTGGGGTGCGTTCTGAGGTGCCGCCCGTCAAGACGGGCGCGGCCGATGATTTCGGCGTTTCCAAGGGTTGCGGGGGTGTAACTCTTCCTGATCCCTCAGAAACGCCAGTTCCCGTCGCGTTTCCTGCAGCTCCACTTCCAGCTGCCGCTCTTGGGACCTCTGGGTGGAGATGACCGAAATACGCCTCTGTAACTCGGTCGCTGCTACCCGGATAAATTGCGCTGCAAACTGTAGGTCCCTCACAGCGGTACCCTTAAGATTGGCCGATTTTCGGCCACCTCGACGACCTTATCCGTCTCGTCGAGGATTTCCGAAGAGAGCGCCTCCTCCTCCTTCCTCTTCATCTCGGCGCGGAGCTTCTCTCCCAAAATATCCCTCCTATTCTTTTTCCGCTTCCCAGCCACCTCGCGCCACTCCTCCGATGATGTGGCCGAGTTGCATGGTGAGGCACTACCCGCCTCCACCGGGTCTGCTTGGCGCTTCCTTCTCGTCGAAGCCACCACAGGGACTTCCACCCCACTCTCCTCTCGCTGTGAGCCAGCAGCGGTCGCGATCCGCGATCCCGCGCTACCACCCTTCTTCCTCGCACCTTCACTCCCCATACACCCCACTTTTGTTTTTATATTTGGATCCATATGTCATCCCACGACAAGGTCGGAAAGTATTTCACCCCAGGAAGATCCGCCTTGCCTGCTGAAGCCTTATACTCCGGGGGTTCTGCAGGTCCCCCCGAAGATGGTCGCTAGGGATAGGGCCAACTCTCCCAACCCTGCATCCCATCGCCGCGCCCCAAAGCTTAAGAGTAGGGTGTTATGTAATAGAGCTGCCAACCTCGAGGCCCGTGCGGTTAAGCCAAGGCTCCAGTTCCTCCTGCCGTCACGTACCATTCACAAAACCGAAGAAGGGATTGTGAATGGGTCGTTGCGATGACCCACAAGTGTCTTACGGTGTGATTAGCATCAGGTACCTGGGGGTCGCTACGCCCCGTACTGCGGCCGACAATTGCCGGGCACAGCCCCTGAGCGGAGACCTAACCCAGACCTAACCCAGACCTGACCCAGACCTTTTTTTTTTTTTTTTTATATACCGAAGGGGAACCTTACATAGGCACCCATGCCTCAGAAGGAGACATGGGTAGTGTGAGATTCCTACTCACTAAACCCCTCCGGTTTCACATCCGTCCACACTCATTCACACACCATTCATGCCAACAGGTACCCCGGGATGCAGGCGGAACTGCTCTCCGCATTACTTCACCCAACCCAAAGTCTCCTGACGCTCATGTTCACAAACTGACCGCACATTCATACTCTCTCATACTTGCGTACACACACACACATGCACACACATGTACATGTATACACCCCAACCCCGCGTGGTAACCACACCATCCACACCGACAGCCACAGTAAATCTACCCCACACCCAGTGCACACATTACCGCAGAACGTCAACTCCCCATTACCTAATCATGAAGTCTAGGCGCCGGCGCCGCAACTCCCATCCTCCTGGCTCGATCGATCTCTCTTTCGTACTCCTCCTTACTCCTCAGGATCTCCACGATGTACGACCTCACGATGTTCCACTTATCCAGGTCCTCCTCATCAACGCTCCCAGGCCACTGATCGTAAACTGCTCCTCTTGTATTCCCAGCTGTTCCCTGAGCTCGGCTCTTGTAGTCCTCCAGTTCACACATTGGATCAGGGTGTGCTCCACTGTATCCACAACTCCACAGCCATACCAACAGTCAGGTGATACCGCTTTTCCAATTTTTTGCCGAAATTTATTAAAGCATCCTTCCCCAGTGTAGGCCTGCGTTAAGTGATAGGTAAGCTGCCCATGCAGCCTAACCATCCACTCCTGAATGTTCGGGATCCATTGATAAGCCACGCTGCCACTGCGCCTGCTGTCCCACATATCTTGCCACTTCCGCATTACTCCTTCGAATCCTATCCTTCTCCTCTGCAAGATCCGGAAGCCTCATCTCTCGTCCAGTATTCACAAGCCTTCGTATCTGTTCCTCAATTTCAAACACCTCGGCTCTTTCCTGCACCATCAGCAAAATCGGAATCGTTCCCGCCAACACCGGAAGAATATCTCTGGCCACTGTGCGGTAAGCCTTCACCACCATGCTTAATCCCACACTCTGCGCATTCACCAACTTTGTCCTGTTTGCCTCCAAATCCAGAGCTGGTGCCCAGATCGGAGCCGCATACAATAGGACTGACTCCGTCACTCTATAATAAGTGAGACCGGTCTTGTACCCTGGTCCACCGATATTCGGAGTGATACGGGCCAACGCTGACATGACCCTGATTGCCTTCTTGCATGCATACTCAATGTGTACCCTGAACTTCTGAGTCGTATCAAAATACAGTCCTAGGTATTTTAGCTCTGTGGACAGTTTCAATCTAGTGTTTAGTACCTGCATTCTGAGCCGTCCAATCCTCTTCTTGTTCAACGCGATCGCTTCCGTTTTCTCCGGCGCCAAGGTAAAGTTGATTCACCTCTAGCCATTCCAATATATCCTCGATTGACCCTGCTATTTTCTGTTTTAGGCGTGCCTTATCTCCATCCCGGACCAACAACGCTATGTCATCAGCAAACGCCACCAAATTACACCCATCCCTCATCGGAATTCTAAGCAGCCCATTGTACGCAATATTCCAGAGCGTGGGGCCCAACACCGACCCCCTGTGGAACACCCATCTCCATCACCGCCTGATGCCACTCACCTCAGCCCGGTAGCTGATCACCCGATCACGCAAATAATCCTCAATCAGGACCAGCAGGTAAATAGACAGCCCCATATTCCTAGCCGCGTTCTTTATATTTCGCCATCGCAGTGTGTTAGGGGGAGAAGGTTTGAAAACCCTCGCCTAACGGTGGTCCGGATCGTGAGTGAAGGAACGTCGGGAAAAGAATACAGATTTTCAATTTAATTTTCGCTTAGTCGAATGACTCGACTAAGCCGTTTATTTGTAAATTGTGGAAACAAACTTATATAAGAATTGTCTGCCCGGCCAGACGCCGCTGCAGTTAATCCTGTTTGGTAAATCTGTAACAGAAAGAGACACGAATAGGCGTTAAATACCTGTGAACTTGAGTCACGCTGTGTGGCTTACTTTCTTCCGCGCTTGTCTGGTCTGTGCTTGTCGCACCCAGGAGCGGGGATCTCAGCCGCCGCGATGCGCAGCTAAGTTAGTGGACTGTATGTGTGAGCGTTCCCGTTAAATCGGGAATCGCTTGCTTATTATTGTCGTGTACGAGATTTCTGCTCGTCTAATTTCACGACTGCAATTTCTGACTGTCGCAGGAGAAGGTGATCGGAGGGAGGTTGTAAGGCTCCAACCTTTCAGCAGGTCGCCGGCCCTTCACCGCCTTCGTAAGTGCGTACGGGCACTGTGTGGTGCAGGCTTGTCAACGGCGCCCTTAGGGCGACTTACGGTTGGGCCTGAGACCACGATGCTGTCGGAGTCGCCGTCCTACGCGCAGTGACCGTACTTCACTGGCGATTTTGGGTCGTGTCCTAGCTTTCGCCGATAGCTGGGGTTTAAAAATGTGTCCCGCTTCGACTGGAAGACGGCAAATCCACCCAGGGTATTATTCACCCCTGTATGGTGGGTTCGAAGCCGTTTTTGACAGTCAATTGAAGGAAGGAGTTTGAACCTCGATCCTCTAGTGCACGATGATTCCACTCAGGGTTTCTTCCCGCACCTGGATTATGGAGTCGTGTCCAAAGAAAGGTGCGAAGAAACTAGCACCAATAACTAGGGATGAGTTTAACCCTTCTATCCGTGGGGAAACGATTGATCCACTCAGGTTTCTTCCCACACCTGGATTATGGGATCGTTTCCCCGGAAGCACTCGGAAGATCCTCGAGTCTATTCCAAATTAAATTAATTTTGATTACCGAGCTCGGTCGTGTACCGACTGGCTCGATACGATAACTCGCGAATAATTCCTTTGGTACTCCGAGGGTAGTCGAAGAACTCGACTCGGGTCGGATTGCTCGAATTATTCTTTTATGCAACTGTTGAGCGTGTTCGTGTACCAAAGTACCCGTGGCAGTGGTTTGATAGCGAGTGACGGACGAGCACGAGCTGCCAAAAGTGAGCGCGTGAGGGGGAGAGTCTTCTCGTCCGTCTCTGTCTATTATAGAATTTTCGTACCTTCTCTAAACTCGGGCGTTTAAACCGCTTGTTTTCAAAATCGAACGTTAATTAATCGTTCGCGTGACTTTACAAAAAACCTCGAGAACCGTGTTTTCTGTCCTCTAATGTTTCGAATAGCGGACGCGTCGACCTAGAATCTTCCTGGTCGGTCGCGTAACCGAAAACAAACCGGGTGACGAATTGTTTCGATTTAAATTAAATTTCGAATTTTACTCGATATTTAAACACAGTGAATTGAAGGCATTCCTGACGTCGAATGCAATCAGCAAACAAACTCCTGCTTTATCCGCGCCACTGTCTGAAACGCCTCCACCAGTTTCAGTTCCTGCAGTGTGCTCCGACCGACCCGAAAGCCGTATTGCTGGTCCGAGAGCCCTCAGGCCCAATTTCTCGCTGGATTCTGCCGTTTACTACCGACTCGAAAACCTTCACCCAGTTGCTGGTCAAGCACAGCGGCCGATACGCCGAAGGGGATGCGGGATCCTTTCCCGGTTTGGCAACGAGGACCAGCCTGCTATTTTTCCAAACGTGCGGGAATTCTCCTAATCAACATTCCATTTAACATACTTACTAATAATTTGCTTTCTTTTTCCAGGACAAGCTTGACGGTCCATCGAGGCATCATGTCAATACCAGGTGCCTTGTCCAGACTAACCTTCGACGCCGCCCTACGCAGCTCCACCAGGTCCATAAGAGAGAATCCAACAAGGATATCTCTCAGGTTGTACTGCAGGTAAGTATCCCTCGCTACCAGATCTTCCTCCCTTGGAAATAACGCCGCGATAACCTGACATGTTTTTTCGATGGTAAGATTTGGAGGATCAGGCCTGGCTTTATCGCCCTCATGACAGTTTTATATGACATACCCCATATGTCGGTATCTACTGTGCTACACAGCTCAGCCCACGCTTTTATTTTCTGCTTTATAATAGCACATTTCAGCTTTTTCTCGCTGCCTTAAACTCGCTTCCAGCTTCCAGGGCGCCTGGCCGCCCTCTATTTAGGCTCTCTGGTAGGCACGTAGCTTCGAATTTACCGCCTTACGAAGATCGCTAAGCTCCACCGACCACCACTTCTTGGACGTTCTCCTTCCCGGGGGTTGCCTGCGGGGGGCCATACTCGCTTCACACGCACCCTGAAATGCCTCGATCACATCACCCGCCTCACTATCAGACAACGGAATATCCGCGTTGATATGCCTCGTCGCGTTTCGAAAGAAGTCCAGGAAAGTATCGCAATCCAGAGTCTCAATCCTAAAACCCTGGACAAAACCAGGTTGCCCCCGAGGAAAGTCCCTCCCCAAGTGAGTGGAGTATGTACTGGTGGTCCGATGCCGAATATTCGCGCAAGATCACGCTCTTATTAACCCTCACGAGTGTCCTTGAATCACAGGCCATTACGTCGATAAGTGATGTTCTCCCCACGCTGAAAGGAGAATTTGCCCTAGGTTTTACACGGATAATGCCCATCCAAGATTTCTATCCAGACGATTTGATCCCCAAGATGGCGACTTAGCGTTAAAATCTGCCGCAACTACTACCGTCGCTCCCCACGTTCCTCTAGCATACTCAAGATCTAAGAGTTCAGCCTCCAGCTCAGCATCACTCAACCTAGGTGAGTAGTAGCAGCTACAGTGGTAAGCGCCACCTACCGCAACAGCCACAAAGCCCCGGCCCACTACATTCTTGTCCGCGAGTGCCTTCCTTCCGTTTAAGCCCGTAACCCATATCGCCACCTTACGAGACATTTCGGCAACCCAGTTATCTCTAATCGCGTAGGGCTCGAAATAAACACAATGTCCACCCTCAAATCTTCAACTGTTTTAATTAACAGATCCTGCGCTACTCTGCAGTGATTTAAGTTGATCTGCAAAAGTCTAAAGGGCCATGACTGAATAATTGTGGATTTCCTTCCTCCGCAGGTATTCCTTATACTGAGGGCACGATACCGCCCTGCAACATGACCAGTCTTGCTGTGTGGCAAGCCCTTTTTACACACAGCCTGCAGGCCGGCACCAGGGTGCATTCCTGCATACTGTGCCCCTCGTCTCCGCACTTCCGACAGATCACGCTGTCTGTAACTTTAATCGTACAGTCCGTACTTATATGCCCAAAATCGTGGCATCTAAAACACCTGGTAACCTTTAGCACAATTTTCAACCTACAAACCGCAACCCCTATACAGATTCGGTCCCCATCCTTAGGCCAACAACCCATTTAGTGGGCACTCGACTACTGCTAATTGCCTCCCCCTGTAGGTTGGCCTTAGCGTTTTTAGTCTTACCTCATCCCTATGCGTGCCCCCAGCCTCTCCATCATCTTGCTGACGATTTCTTTCTCCTCGACAATAGGGTCCAGGTCTCTAATCTCACTTTCAGTCTTGGGCTACAACGCCCTGACACTGAAAAGACTCTCCAAGAGCAGCTTTATAGCGTCTTTGTTTCTGGAGCATTTCCAGCCTTCGTGAGCTCAATTAGTAGCTCCCCTGCTGTTCGGACGTTCTTCAGGTCATCTTTCACATCCTGCAATCTGCCTGAAGACATCCGCGTAAGTCTTGCCCTTACCTGTTGAGACGGCGATCGCCTCAGTCCTGGGACCCAGCATCCTTACCTTAGGCACCGTACTTGCCGGCCCCACAACCTTACTGCCCCTCCTAGATTGCGCCTTTGCAACCGTAACACCACCTGCACTAGGCTTTGGTTTCCTCCGCTTATTTTGTGACCGTCGCCCAACTTTCCACCTCCCTAGCACCTCCTTAGCCTCTTCTAAGGGTTCAGTGCCTGATTGTACAGCTTGCACACCCGCATCAGCCCTGGAAACACATCCCACATTCTTCGACTTTCTGCCTTCCTCACTCCCACCAGGCCTAGCCAACACCCCGGACGCCTCTTTTTCTTACATCGTCCATAACTCCTAACCCGCGACTATCCTGTCTCCTAACCACGCGCCTGTCTTCCATCCGAAACGCCGATCCCAAGACATCCCGGTTCTCCCACAATGCCCCTCACAGCACGCACATCCTTGATCCCTTCCTGGTACTCTCCTGCACTCCTTGTTCACATTCTTATTACCTTCCAGGTAGGTAAAGATCCACTCCAAACATTTCCCCACAGCCGTGATTCCCTCAGGCATGCTCTCCCTCAAAGGTGCGCTCAAACTCAAACTCACCTGCTGAAGCATCCTCCCCCACTTTCTCCCACTCCCAACACACCCACCCCCAGCCAGCTCACTCCTCGCTGCCTTCCCCTCTCCCAATTTAGGTTCCTATCTTCCTCCCGCAGAGTAACCCTCTTTGTTTTCAAACTTCTAGCCTTCAAGCTTTCACTAAACTTTTTGTTTTTCCTTTCTAGGTCACTGCTGCCAACCAACGGATCATCACTGCCAGACTGATCTTCTTCCCAGTTCGCAGGTCAACCAGATCACCCACCGAGCCACCAGAGTCACCCGCATAACTGCCACCCAAGACCGCACCAGCCCGCACCACTGAATCCTCGCTCCTATTCGGCGTTCTAGAGGTACGCGTCGATCTCTGCGCAAAACCCGGGGTTTCAACCCTTTCTTCTTTCAAGAAGAACTTCACCACCCTGGGTCAACCGCTTTATTGCCGCATCCAGCAACGACGGAGACGTACTACCCGCCTCACGCTCCGATAGACCCTCTCCAACAGGACTTTCAACCCCTTCTTCCTGCCCAGTCGCGCCGCAGACTTTACCGCAGCATCGTTCTAACCCCTCCTTCATCTTCAAATATTTCTTGGTGCTTTTTCAGATTCCATTTGGCAGTGTGTTTACTCATACGGTTCGGTTACTATGGCACCCCTACTGCGGTAGGGTACTTCCCGCGCAGATAATACCCTAATTATGATATACAGAAGCCGAGAAGCGGTTTGTCGGGTGGTCAACCCTATCTGTATCTAATGCTCTACTAAAATGATGATACAGGATAGGCCCGCGCTATATTTGATGTTAAAGGTTTACGTCACCCCTATCGAATGAGCGACGCCGGATCCGAACCGACGCCCGACTCAAACCTCAGGCTAGACGGTGCGCCGATTTATCCCACGGCTCTCCGGGCATGAGGAAATAAGACCTCACCCAGACCTAACCCAGACCTAACCCAGACCTAACCCAGTCCTAACCCAGTCCTAAACACGACCTTTTTTTTTGTACGGGAAATCCTCATGGACACCCCGTGGCCCTATGTAGGCTCGGCAGTGCCGACTCTCTACCGGCTAAAACCCCACGGCGACCGTCCTTCCGGCGCTGCGGCGAGGGACCGAACTCAGTGAGACATCACAGAGTCCCCGCCGCGCCTTGCCTGTCGAGGTTCGTCCCGGGGAAGGACGA
The DNA here is from genome assembly GCA_030068185.1 of Colletes collaris. Classification (NCBI taxonomy): domain Eukaryota; kingdom Metazoa; phylum Arthropoda; class Insecta; order Hymenoptera; family Colletidae; genus Colletes; species Colletes collaris. The sequence continues at coordinate 115,260 of JASGYR010000199.1, read as the reverse complement.
CATGTCCTTCCCCTGATTTCTCTCCGCCACGGACGCCAGGTCACCGACGCCCGCAGCCCCGGGTGCCGCCTTCGGTGCTCGGGCCCTGCACCGAGCACCTGCAATTTTGCGGGCGGCTCGCCAATCTCCTGACCACCGACGTGGTGGTCGGAGTGAGCAGTGCCGGCGGGCCGCCCACTTCGGAGGTCCCATCTAGACTCACAAGGCGTCGGAGGGTCCAGGAGGCGAAGGATGCCCGCCTGGCCCCACTCTCCGAGCCCCTCCCTCTCGGGAGCGGGATGCGCGGTCCGCTCGCAAGCCTGCTGGCGGCCTCCTCTGTGACATAACAACTTCCACAGAAGGTGGCCACCACTTGCCAGCTTTCTGGCTGGCCACCATCTTCCCAACATGGTAGCCAGCGAGAGATTTCTTCTCACTTTCCTGAACCAGAACACGGCGCTCATCTACCCACGCTGGGCAGACTTCAGCGTGTGCTGCGCCGTGTCCTGGGTCCTCCAACCAATGGTGGCATCACCGCCGTCGCCTCCTTCTCGATCCGACACAGGTACTCACCAAAGCAACCATGCCCGGTGAGTACCCGTGCGTCATCCTGTAGACAACACCCGGTTTGTCCTGCCACTCTTGCCATCGTGCAGAACTGCACCAACGGACTGCTGCGTGGCTCCAGCCGGAATCATTTGCTGGAACCACATAAATACGACGGTCCGTTGGGCATGGCGCCTCGTCTCCCCGACTGCTTGCCTCTTCTCTGGCGGTCTCCTTACCAGCCCCCCGAGTGACGGCACACTTGCCGGTTTCTCCAAGCGAGGAGCTCCAGGGGGCGGAAGACACGCCAGGGAAGTCGCCGCCTCGGGAGTCCTAACCCAGACCTAATCCAGTCCTTTTTTTTTTTGTACGTGGGGAAATCTCGCGGATTGACCTGGCGGGCCCACCTGGATGGGCGGCCGGCGGGCAGTGCCGGCTCTACCGGCCAAAACCCCACGGCACCATCCTCGCGCTTGGCGAGGGACCGGGAACTCTAGTGAGACATCACAGAGTCCCCGCCGCGCCGTGCCTTTCAGGCTCTCCCGGTGAGAGGCACCACCTGCATTTCCACTAACCGAAGGCGCCTGGCTACCAGCGCCGCGGCCCCGTGACATGGGACTGGCGCCGCCGGCCGCGGGGCCACGTTACCGTGCAGGACACACCCGCAGCGTGCAACTGGCCAACCTGCGGCTCTTAGGTCAACCCGCGGCAATATCCCATGCCCCAGTCCACTCACACACATTCACACGCGCAACGCATTCATACCGGTGTTTATCCGCGGAGCTCTGGCTCCACCTCCGATGCCACATCTAATCCAGACTTAACTCCAGACCTTAACCCAGTCCCAACCCAGAGTTCACCCTGACCTTTTTTTTTTTTTTTGTAATGGGGAAATCCTCATGGACACCCCCGAGGCCCTGCGCAGGGGGCCTCGGGGCAGTGCCGGACTCTTACCGGCTAAAACCCCACGGTGACCGTCCTCCGGCGCTGCGGTGAGGGACCGGGAACTCTAGTGAGACATCACAGAGTCCCCGCCGCGCCTTACCTGACGAGGCCCATCCCAGGGAAGGGCCAGCATGTCCTTCCCCTGATTTCTCCGCCACGGACGCCAGGTCACCCGACGCCCGCAGCCCTGGGCTGCCTTCGGTGCTCGGCCCCTTGCACCGAGCACCTGCAACCCCAGGGGCGGCCTGCCAATCTCCTGACCACCGACGTGGTGGTCGGAGGAGAGTGCTGGCGGGCTGCCCCCACTTTGGAGGTCCCAGACTAGACCTCGGCGGCGCTGAGGTGCCGCCAGGAGGCGAAGAATGCCTCGCTCTGGCTCCCTCTCCGAGCCCTCCCTCTCCGAGTAAAGCGGGATGCGCGGTCCGCTCAAGCCTCAGCTGGCGGCCTCCTTCTGTGACACAACAACTTCACAGAAGGAGGCCACCACTTGCCAGGTGCCTTCCTCGCTGGCCACCATCTTCCCACTATGGTAGCCAGCGAGAGATTTCTCCTTACTTCCTGCTCCAGAACACGGCGCTCATCTGACCACGCTGGGCAGACTTCCAGCGTGTGCTGCGCCGTGTCCTGGGGTCCTCCACAATGGTGGCACACCGCCGTCGCCTCTTTTCCTGATTCGGACACAGGTACTCACCAAAGCAACCATGCCCGGTGAGTACCTGTGTCATCCTGTAGGACAGCCTACCCGGTATGATTCTTGCCACTCTTGCCATCGTGGCACTTGAAATTAATGGATCGTTGCGTACCCAGCCGGAATCATTTGCTGGAACCACATAAATACAACGGTCCGTTGGGCATGGCACCCTAGTCTCCTCGGACCGCTTGTCTTCTTTCCTTGGCGGTCTCCCCAGCCTCCCGGAGCCCCCCTGGAGCGACGGTACACTTGCCGGTTTCTCCAAGCGAGAGCCCAGGGGCGGAAGACACGCCAGGGTAGTCGCCGCCTCTGTGGAGATGGTGCTATACCCTCTAATCACCCGGATGGCCAGCCGACGCTGGACGCGGCGCAGCATCTCCGTACCGCGCCGGCTGGCATCCAGGTTCAGGGCCCATACTGGGGCCCCGTAGAGGGCAATTGACCGCACCACCTCCACGTAGAGGCGGCGGACTCCAACATCGGGCCCCCCGATATTCGGGAGAAGACGGCCCAGCAGCAGCCGCCTTCTTCACCTGGGGCCAGCGGTCGAAATGGTCGCGACGAAGCGTTACTGGCTGCGTCGAGGATCAGGCCCAGATATCATCTGGGCCTTTCACCGACGTAGGCTGTCCCACTTCGGATCCGCAGGCGCCGGCTGGCGGCAGCATTCGCGGGGCTCAAGTCTTTGGAAAGAACATGACCTCCGTTTTCTGGGGTGCCACATCTAGACCCAGCCTGCGGATTTCGGCGACGACGGTGAGCCATCACGGCCACTCCGGCGCGCACGGGCTGTCCTCTCCAGTCTGTCCCGCTGACGAGGCACCAGCGTGTCATCGGCATAACACGCCAGCGCAACGTCAGCGGGCAGAGGTGCCTGCAGTACTCGAGTCGTACCCGATGTTCCAAAGCAGCAGGGGTCCTTGAACGACCTCTGCAGCAAACACTGCATACGACTCCTCCGCATGACTGTTCCATCCCGGCCGGTAACTGATCCACCTGTCGCCAAGGTAGGACCCGACGATCCTTCCTCAGGTATGGGGGCACACGATGGTATTCTAGTGCCCCCATGGATCGCCTCCCACAGGGCAGGGTGTTGAAAGCATTGACGATATCGAGATAGTCGCCAACACCACCCTACCCCGGAGGTGGATCTCTGAGAGAGGAACGGACCAACTCCGATGGCACTGCGGGACTGTCCTCTGAAGCCGAATTGGCAGGGGGCCAAGTCGGGTCCCACCGTGGACAGGTGGTTGGTGAGGCGGGCAGCCACAAAGAGTTAACCCTGACCTAACCCAGTCCTAACCCAGACCTAACCCAGTCCTAACCCAGACCTTTTTTTTTTTTTCTTTTTTTTTACGTGGGGAAATCCTCATGGACACCCTGGCCTCCTAGGGGAGAGACCGGGGTAGTGCCGGACTCCTACCGGCTAAAACCCAACGGTGACCGCCTGCGCCCTTTATCTGGGGGTAGTCACGGGAACCAAACTAGCGATACCACCGCGACTACCCCTGCTGGCGCAACGGTGTTTATTACAGGTTCCTTCCCGGGGGAGGAGATATAATCCTCCTCTCCAGTGGGGCAATTAACTGATTGCCCCCGGCGCGAAGCCACGCGGTCACCCGCGACGTCGCCCCCACTCGTGCTGTTAGCACTAGCCGCGACCGGGCCTCCACCCGATCGCGGAATGGCTGCGAGGCGGGCTAACCATGCTGCTCCTGCCATCGGCTCCGGCACAGTGATGTGCTGGGTGTGGGGAATGAGGAGACGAAGCCCCTCTCCCCACACCGCAAACGACATCACCGATCCCTTCACGCCTCCCTGCCACGGGAGAGGCGGGGAGTCTTAATGGCGGCGACGGCGCCTGCCCCCACACCTCACGCGCCCTTTCGGCATTCGCGCTCTTGGCGGCCATGACCTCTTCACAAAACAAGGACATGGCCGCTAACGCCTCCTAGCTGCCGACCATCGCACGAATGACGGCCGGCAGCGTCAGGTCCGCCCCAATCACATCAACGAGGACACACCCGCTGCGCAGCCCACGCGGAACAAATCTCCAGCGTGTGCTGCGCGGTGTCCACCCTTCCCCACAATGACGGCATCGCAGCCGCAGCTTCCTGCCTGATATCTGAGCGCGCAGGTACCGACCGAAGTATCCGCCGTGCCTCGGTCAGTACCTGTGTCAGACGGCAGGTGGGCGTGTTCAGCCCGGTCCACCCAGGCATAAAACACTGGGCGGACCGCCGCAGCGACGCGATAACGAAACCCGCTGGTCTGGCTTGGATAACCAGACCAGCTATCGACTATAGACGCGTCGCCGCGCCTGGCTTTCGGGCTGTGGCAGCTTCTTCAGCGTACAGGTCCACTCCCCGCTGATGAAGGGCGCAGAGGCTTTGATACACCTCTGCGTCCATTCTCGCCAGCAGGTGAAACGGCGCGGAACCCGCCAGCAAGGTGGCGGCTGTGTAGGGAGGATCGGGCGGCATCCTCGCACGACCCTGATGTCGACTCATCCTCTGCAACCGGCGGAGCACGAATGTGCCCCGCCGATCTGCCATCAAGCCGACAACAGATGCTGGGCAGCGCCGGCTAACGCGCCATGGACCGGACGACTCTCAAATACAGTCGCCGTTAAAGCCGCCATGTTGGGGGCCCCTGAGATTAGGCATTATGTACCCAACGCGGCTGCTGCCCTCTCGATACGGGGGCCCAACCCTTCCTAATGATGCCCGAAACGCCAGTAGCTGTCCAGTGTGAGTGTCGAGATACTCATATCCGACGCCCTGGCCCCGACTTGGGCCCCGCTCACCCGTAGAGAAGCCTGGCGCGGCACTTTAATTACCGACGCCGTGAATGCTTCAGATGGCTCTCGGTCTTTTGGGGTGCTACGCGTAACCCCAGGCGTTCTACTTCGGCGACGACTCGTGCCGTCCCATCCTCCGCGAGGGCCACGGTCCTCCTCCACTTATCCCCGCCGGCTATCACGAGGGTGTCGTCGGCATAGCATACCAACGACACGCCGGCGGGAAGATCGAAATTCGCAGCACCGCGTCGTTGGGTATGTTCCACAGGAGCGGCCCAAGGACCGACCCCTGTGGAACGCCGCGGTGCACCGCTCTCTCCTCCCCTAACCCAGACCTAACCCAGACATAACCCAGTCCTAACCCAGACATAATTTTTTTTTTTTTTTTGTACGTGGGGAAATCCTCATGGACACCCGCGGGCCCACCTGGATGGGCGGGCCGGCGGCAGTGCCGACTCTATCATGGCTAAAAACCCACGGTGACCATCCTCAGGCGCCTGGCGAGGACCGGGGAACTCTAGTGAGACATCACAGAGTCCACCGTCGCACCGTGCCTTTAGGGATCTTCCCGGTGAGAGAGGCAATCCTCTCACCGCATTTGCACTCAACCGCAGGCGCCTGGTCACCAGCACCGCGGCCCCGTGACATGGGACTGCCGCCGGCCGCGGGGCCATGTGGGCCGCAGGACACACCCGCAGCCAACTGGCCATCCCGCGGCCTTAGGTCAAACACGCGGCAAATATCCCATGCCCCAGTCCACGCACACACACATTCACACGCGCAACGCATTCATACCGGTGTTTGGTCCGCGGGAGCATCCGTTCCGACCTCCGGAGCGGCACGTGAGGAGATGCAGCCACCAGCCTTCTTCAGGTTGATGACCCCATCCTCTGGCAACCCATCCTCCAGCGGCTGTCCCCTATCCGGCCACCTGGGGGACGCGCCACGGTGAGGTTCACTGACCCTGCCGCCTGGACAACCAAACGGGTGCGTAGAGACATAACCCAGCCATAACCCAGTTCTAACCCACTCCTAACCCAGACCTAACTCCAGACCTAACTGGTGACCTTTTTTTTTTTTTTTAAGGGGAGGGATTGTGTAATAATACACCCCGGGCTTAGCCCGGGGTAGTGTCGGACTCCTACCGACTAAAACCCTCCGCCACACTGTCCCCGGTGCGGCAGTGTTTAACACATTACTTTCGCTCCCAAGTGGTCGACCGCACGTTGCGCGGCGGGAGCGACACCCTGTTCCTCTCGCAGGAGCCACCCAACATGTGGACCCTCCGGGGCATCCTCCTGCAGGCAAGTAGACTACATGGGGGGGTAATAATCACCCCACCCTCTTCGTCAACACTACCCTAACCCGCAGGCTGCGGGTACGTGTCGCAAAACCCCTAGGGGCTCGCAGGGTACGGGGTAGCACCCCTGGGGCTCGCATGCCCCGTTCAGCCACCGGGCCCCGCCAATATAACATCACACGAACAGCACACCCCTTAAGCTAAATACCCTACGCAGATATATAACAAGACAAAGAAAAGACATTATTATACATGTCTGATACCTGTTTGCTCCACCTTCGCCTCGTATTACCGTGGTCCATGTTACCCACGGTAATTAACTCCTTCGTCTGGTCCCTGAGGACTTCCAATTGGCGTATGGGCCCCCTGACCCTCATACCCCATCCCCTGTGTCCCCAGCTCGGGACACCGGCGTGTGTATGTGTTGTGACCGTTCCCCGGGTGACGGTCCGTTTCCGGTTCGGGGGACGTGGAGGAGCGTGCGGGCCGACTCCAGTCGGCTGCCCGCTGTCTGGTGCGTTGAGTGATTTGGAGGCGATTTCGGTGATGGTGACGTTTATTCGCTAATCATATACAAGGCGGACAGTGTTCGCCACAAACGGCGGACGCGGACAAAGCTTTAAGACTAACGGCGGACAGTTCTTATCATCTACGGGTTTAGCGGTCGGCCGATCGGCGGTCGCGCTGAGTGTTCGGTCGCTCGATTGCTGCGGTGAGCGTTCGGGCGCTCGACGGCTGCGGAGTGCGTCTGGTCGCTCGGTAGAGAGGAGGGAGAGACACACCCTGCCGTCGCTTACCACAAGGCGGGCGACGGTGGCAGGGCCCGGGAAGGAAGACTAGGAACGGACTGTCGGTCACTATGGTAACCACTGACGGGCGGTGGGTCAGTCGGAAACGGCTGGAGGGGGTGGAGTCTGCAGAAGTACACGCCCTACTGCCGCTTACCACAAGGCGGGCGACGAGGTAAAGCCCCGGTAGGAAGGTGAGTGGATCGTCATCGCTATGGCGACCATTGACGGATGGGTTAGGTCAGAGCAAAAAGCCGTGGCGGGAGCGGGCTTAAGCAATACCCTACCGACGCTTACCACAAGGCGGGCGTTCTGGCAGGGCCCGGTAGGGAAGACTAGGAACGGACGGTCGGTTACTAGGGTAACCACCGACATAGGAGGTATGGAGGGTCTGGTCACGAGAGTGCCCTCGCACACTCGTGTTTTCAAAAAGTCGGACTCCGCACAGATTGGGGCGCGTATATGATACTACAGCAATCTTCTCACCAACTGGATCAGGCTGCGGTGAGCTTCGGCACGAGTCCTGCCTCCGGCCGATAGCCCGGTTCTTATAATCCGCGGATGCGGTATTCGGTTGCGCGGATTTCAGTGGCTGCCCAGCGGCTGCGAGACTAATTAAGCGCCTCGCGAGATCGGTTGCGCGAAGGCGCGGACGCCTGGCGGCCGTGGGCGCGGTACGTACTACCGGCCGCGGAGACATAGCCGCGACGACGCTCGGTCAACGCTCGAGGATATCGGCGTTACAGTGTGCATATATTACTCGCCTAACACTGCAGCTGAGTCCGACCAGTGTCCCATATTTATCGTGCACACTTTTGTACGTGTGTGCAAAAAAGGGCAGATAATAAAATGAAGTAAAATAAAAAAATAAAAATAAAAATAAAAGAACCTCTGGGGTAGCAAAGCAAAGTGAAAGTGAAGTGAAAACGTGTAAAGCAAAGCGAATATTAAAATATAGTATAAAGTATGTAATATATAGCATAAGGGTGTATGAGTGTTAGGGAGTAGGTTTGAAAAACCCGCCTAACGGTGGTCCGGATCGCGAGGGAAGGAAACGTAGTGAAAAGAATACAGATTTTAATTTGCACTTTCGCTTAGTCGAATGATCTGACTAAGCCGTTTATTGTCAGATAGGTTTGTAAATAAGTGATTATATAATTTTGTCTGCCCGGCCAGATGTCGCTGCAGCTAATCCTGTTTGGTAAACCTGTAACAGAAAGAGACACGAATAGGCGTTAAATACCCGTGAACGTGAATCACGCTGTAGGTCTTACTTTCTTCCGCGCTCGTCTGGTCTGTGCTTGTCGCACCCAGGAGTGGGGATCTCAGCCGCCGCGATGCGCAGCTAAGCTTCAGTGGACTTATGTGTGAGCGTTCCCGTTAAATCGGGGAATCGCTTTGTTATTATTGAATCGTGTACGAGATTTCTGCTCGTTCAATTTCACGACTGCAATTCTGACTGCAATTTAAGACTTTGTTGTATGACTGTCGCAGGAAAAGGTGATCGGGAGGGAGGTTGTAAGGCTCTGAACCTTCAAGCCGCCGGTCCCCGGCCCTTCACCGCCTTCGTAAGTGTGTACGGCACTGTGTGGTGCAGGCTTGTCAACGGCGCCCTTAGGTCGACTTACGGTTGTGCCTGAGCCCACGTTACTTATGTCGGATGCTCCGTCTCACGCACAGGGACCGCAATTCTGGAGATGTTTGGACGTCCCAGCTTTCGCCGATAGCTGGGGTTTAAAAAAGTGTCCCGCTTCGACTGAAAGACGGCAAATCCACCCAGGTATTATTCACCCCTGTATGGTGGGTTCGAAGCCGTTTCTGACAGCCAATTGGAGGAAGGAGCTTGTATTCATGCCCTCTAGTGCACGATGATCTCCACCTCAGGTTTCTTCTCACACCTGGATTATGGAGTCGTGCACTCAAGAAAAGGTGCGAAAACCTCGCACCTATAAATTGGGATAAGCTTTTAGCCCTCTATCCCCGGGGAAACGATTGAGTCCACTCAGGCTTCTTCCCACACCTGTTTATGGATCGATTCCCCGGAAGCACTTGAATTACTTCAAGCCTATTCCGAATTAAATAAGTCTTTTTACAGAGCTCGGTCGGGTACCGACTGGCTCGATACGATAACTCGTGAATAATTCTTTACAGCTCTGAGGGTGGTCGAAGAACTCGACTCGGATCGGGTCGCCTCGAATTATTCGTGTATTCGACTGGCTGAGCGTGTTCGGATACCGAAGTGCTCGTGGCAGTGGTTTGATAGCGAGGATTTGACGAGCACGAGCTGCCAAAAGTGAGCGCGTGAGTGGGGAGAGTCTTCCGTCACGCGGCGCTGTCGCCGCGGTTCTCTCGTCCGTCTCTGTTCATTATATAGTTTTCGTACTCTTCTCTAAAACTCAAGCGTTTAAACCGCTTGTTTCAAAATTCGAACGTTAATTAATTGTTCGTGCGTGACTTTGCAGAAAACCTCGAGAACCGTGTTTTTCTGTCCTCTAACATTTTGAATAGCGGACGCGTCGACCTAGAATCTTCCTGGTCGGTCGCGTAACCGAAAACAAACCGCAACGAATTGTTTCTGGATTTAAATTAAACTTCGCATTTTAATTCGATATTTAAACAATGAGTATAACTGAAATATAATCAAAATACTTAGATAGAGCAAGGTTATTTACTTTAGATAGAGTACCATTACAAAATTAAATTAAATTAAATTAAAATAAAGTAAAGAAGTGAGAATAAAATAAATATAAAATAAAAATTAAATTAAATTAAATTAAAATTATTATTATAATTATCTCAGTCTTACTAGCTCAGAACCGGCTGCTGCAAGCAGTTAACTAACCACAGCAACATATGTTGTGAATATCTGTGTCTGTACTGCGACTGTAATAAACCTTAGTCGGCATGTAATAGTGTAGGTAAAAGGTATGATAAAAGATATGATATATATTATGATATGATATAATTACCTAGACTGATGTATGTGTGTGTAGATGCTAACTAACCGAGGATATGACTACAAGTGCTGTGAGTATGGTAAAAGCAACCTAAACTGTTGAGAGAATGGATTTTAAATAGGTAGAGTATTAAAAGAAAAGTGTGAAAAATAGGGATAGAGAATGAAGGCAATGTGAAATGTAAAATAGATAGATGGATAAATAGATAAAATAGATAGATAGATAGATATGCGATGTGGTAGTGTAACTCCAGTCCCATAGGATATGTGATGACATTTTTATATGTATATGCAAAATATAGGATAATAGCATTGTGGCTACTATATACGCTAAAATGTAAGATGCAATAAGTGAAATTTTGTAATTTTGCTTAAGTGATATCATATTTCATATCATATCACTTCTGTATATTACCGGTTTGTTTTTAGGATAATGTAGAATAAAATTTATAATGTTGATAGAATAAAATAGAATAGGATAGACTATATGCACAATGTAAAAACTGGCTACAAATAAATAAATGAATAAATGAATATGTAGCACAAAAATGTGGAATAAAGTCGCCGTATAATCGAAATAAAGTAGAGTAAAATAAGATAAATGTAAAATAAAGTAAAGTGAGGTTGTTAGGGGAGTAGGTTTGAAAAACCTCGCCTAACGGTAGTCCGGATCTCGAGGGAAGGAACGTCGGGGAAAAGAATACAAGTGGTTTTTAATTTCACGTAGCTGATTAATACGACTCGCTGTCGTTTATTAAATCGTATTACGGGAGACAAAAAACGGTCTGCCGGTCTAGACGTGCGTTACCGGCTGTCTAGCTTCGATGATCTGTAACAGAAAGAGACAAGAATAGGTCGTGCCAATACCTGCCAACGTGACCTCACGTCGGATGTCTTTCTTTCGCGCTCTGCGCCTGGTTTGTGCTTGTCACACCCAGGAACGGGACCCCCAGTCGCCGCGATACACGGCTATATTAGTGGACTGTATGTGTGTGTGAGTGTTCCCTTTGAATCGGGAATCGCCTTCGCTTATTGCTTCTTTATTCCAGACTTCTAATTCCGCTATCTTTCAAGCCTGCAACCCTTGGTTGTCGTAGGAGGGGCGATCAGAGGGAGGTTGTAAGATTCCAACTGTCGCCCTTTAACCTCGGCCCTTCACCGTCTGGTTATGTGCGTGATGGCACGGTGCGGTACCGGTTTGCCAACGGCGCCCTTTGGGCGACTTACAGTTGCTCCGGATACCACGTTCTTTTAGAATCGACGTCCTTACGCACAGCAGGCCGTACCAGGCGAGCGATTTTGGGACGTGATCTGATAATTCTTGCCGTAAGCTGGGAGATCCTAGATGTCCCGCGCTTCGGTTAGAAGACGGCGAATCCAAATTTCAAGGGTATTTTATTTCTACCCTTGGTCTGTGGGTTCGTAACCGTTCGAAAAATTGGTGAAGGATCGAGTTTAGGACTCGATCCGTGGGTATTGTATCAACTAGGGATTTTCAGTAAGCCCTGGACTGTGGAGCCGTTCAGCCCTTGGAAGCCTGAATAACTCGGACGCTTTAATTTTATATTATATTGTGTCGTACTGAGCTAGATCGTTGATCTAGGAACGCGACAAAGCAGGCTAATTTATTGGAGAAGCTTCTCAACGAAGAGTCGAAGAACTCTGACCGATTCGGAGATTTTTGAAACTTCTGGATAGCGTGCTTCGCTTATCGATATGCTCAGTTCAGTGGCTCGGATAGCAAGTGACGGACGAACACGAGCTGCAAAAAGTGTGCGCGTGAGAGGGGAATCCTTCGTCGCGTGGCGCTGCCGTGACGTCTCTGGTCCGTCTTTGTTTAATTTATAATTGTCGCAATTTTCTTTCTATGCCTGGGCGTTGAATCCTTGGCTTGTTTGAACTCGAGCGTTACTTTATCGTTCGCGTGACTTTACAGAAAACCTCGAGAACCGTAGCTTGGAATAAAGCGGATTGCATTTGACCTTAGAATCTTCCTGGTTGGTCGCGTAACCGAAAATAAACCGGGTAACGAATTGTTTCGGATTTAAATTAACTATCGCATTTTAATCGATATTTAAACAGAGGTAACTAGTCAAAAAGAATAATAATAAAATAAAATAAAATAAAAATAAAATAAAATAAGGTAAATAAAACTGTATCATAATAGGGTAGACCAGCTATGGTAACTGGCCCCTCCGCCAGATAATATATCGGCAGCGAAGTTTCGGCTGCACGTCTAATCTCTTCTTTGCGGGTATATTACCGGCAGCGGTAGTATTCTGGCTGCCGTCGCCACCGTCCACCGCCGACGTGTTCCCTAGTACTTGCCCCGCCGTCGGTATCATACCCTGCCTGTACCTCTACTGGCGTGTAATTCTACCTACCTGATTATTTCCCGGTGCTGCCCTCGCCGCACCTTACCAGCCGATAGTATCCCTGGAAGGTCCATCTGCTTATCAGCCAGGGATAACTCCCCGGCAATCGGTGTCGCTTCCTCCTGTGATAATCACTCACCTTTGTTGGCCAGGCCGTCCGCCAGTCTACTTTACCGGCGGGCCCTCTCCTTGTTAAATATGGATCTATCTGACGTGCGACTTTCTTCATGATGTCCGTGGGATGCACTTACACGATAATCGGGACATAACGTAAATGGGAAAAAGTAAAGTAAAGAACATAAAGTAAAAGTTAACTAATATAGCAATGTCAGTAAAATAAAATAAAATAAAATAAAATAGAATAAAATAAACTGAAATAAAAAGTAAATGTCCTAAAATGACATGAACTAAAAATAAAATACAATAAAGTAGAATTGTTTAAACATGTTCAAAACTATTTAAATTCGCGTTCGTCCGTGAAATATTATTTCTCGGTCAGCGAGTCCCGCATCCGTTTCAGTACGTGACATTCCGGAAGGTTAGGCTGTCGCCGAGTCTTCGTTCATGTACAGACAGTTTAAAACCGCGGCCAAGCCTCTTACGTGTTTTGTACGATGACCTCTCGCGAATATTGGCTTACAAATACATTTAAACGGCATAGTGACGTCAGCATCGAGAGAGAGAACCGTATCACACTGAAAAGAGATCGACAATCAGATCTCAAGACAGCGCCACGTCGCGACGACGACGCGCGACCGAGTCTTCGTCTGTCGATGCTCGACGATTTTGAAAATTATTCACGAGCCAGCCGATTGCCAACGGGAGCGGATCCCAGACGATCTCGCTCCTCAAGGTATGCGCGCTCCGCCGAGCAAGCAAAAAGCTTCTCGGCAAGAAATAAATTTGGACTTTCTGTAAAAGAATTCTCATCGTTGCTGCGGATTTGAGATTTCAAAAAAGAACAATCTCTTTAAGCGAAGGAAGTGGTTCAGTGCTTGCAGCGCGTGACGTGACCGCGGACGCGAGAAGCTGATTGTGCGTTGCAGTCGTTGCCGCGACCGCGACGTAAGGGACCCAGGGTGCACGCACCTAGAATCCCTTTAAAGCTATACGGCTTTGGAGCCTCCTAAAGGTCCTACCGATAGTTCGGTACTGCCTCGTGGAGAGCTCTCCGTGCAAAGGTCACTGCGAACCCTATCCGAAAACCCTGTTGGTGTACGAGTCGACCGTACACCCACCGGCGGAGTTCGGGTTCAAAGCGCCTCCCACTCTTCACGCCGCCTACCACATACGGTCCCCGTACAAACGGTCGCCGGGTAGGCTTTATAGTGAGGGTGGACCTGCTTGGGATTTCCTACTGTAATTTCGTTTAATGCACTGTCCCAGAAATAATCTGTGGCTGTGTAGTAGTTATAAAGAGTTGTATGAAATTCCCTTGCTCGACGTACATACGTCGATCTGCGCGTTTAGAGTGCTCACGTGATCCACACATTTGGAGCTTTACGACTTCCATTTGGTGACCCGTCCGTGGCGACACAGAGCCTCCGACAGCATGAGTCAATTCTCCGCTGTTCAGGGCGAAAGTCTCGTCGATCGTTTTAATTAACAACGATTCGCGAGCAACAATAAAATACAGTCCACTTTGCTTATTGCTTAACGACAGCTGATCTCCTCTCTCTGGCGCGCGACGATTGTCGCGAGGAGAGTGAGGCGAACAGCTGACGAGCGTGTTTACGATACGTGCAATCACGCATTTAATTCCTGGTCGATCCCGTTACAGAAATCATGGGCCAGTACCGCAGCAAGTGGGCAACGCCAATAAGGCAACCCTGCCTGACAAGGAAAATATACTTATTTTCAATTTTTTTTACTTCTTTATTTTTGTATTTTTTTTCTATTTTTATTTAACCTTATAAAAACAAAGGCTTCAGCGCTGCGCGACAAGCGAAAATACAAATAAATTAAATCAACTTAACCTTCCCCAACAATCCTCATCCGGACCCCGGTTAGAACCCCAGATTCCAAATAAACGGTCCTTCGAGCCGGATTGAGGCTGAAAGAACAGGAAAGAGTTGCAAGTGCGTTCACGTAAGTCGCCGCTTACGAGACGCTTAATTTCGAGTCGATTACTCCACCCTCGAATTAGAGATCAGCATGTCTGTGTCTAAGGCTGAAGGTCGAAGCGAGTTCGGATGTCGATCTTCGACGTCCTAATCACCCGGTCTCGACTTAATGACAAAGGCGATCTCTTATTTAAAGAAACGTGGTCGAGCCCAGTTCACTGAGGAGATCCTTCAAAACAAGGCTCGCCACCGTAACCGAACAGCATACAAGGAGGCTATACAGCAGTACTTGGCTCTTCGGAGAATATATGCCCTGCGAAGCGCGCAACACGTGCGACTTCCTTGCAAAAGGTGGCGTAGAAGCCAAGGAGGAAGAGTTTATGGAGCTTCAGGAGTATGCTGCCACGGAGCTGACCCGACTGCCCGCCGAATCACAACCGCCAACAACCCCGGTCAGCACACATGATGTCGCAATCGAACTCCCCAAACAACGCCTTCCTGTTTTGAGGTGATCCACGAAAATGGAGAGATTTCGAGGATCTTTTCACCTCCGGAATAATAAATAACTGGAGGCTGTCTGATGCGCACAGATTGTAGTATCTGAACGCCCGTCTGGAGGACAAAGCGTTATCGGCGATCGCGCACCTCGAAGCATCGATGATAATTTCACGGTGGCGTGGAAAACCCTGAAAGAACAATTCGGGATACCACGTATCGTGACCGCTAAATTGCTAAGTCAATTGATTAAATTGAAAACGATCAAAAGAGATGATCTGGATAGCCCAAACCAGGTCGTCGTCGTTTTCAAACAGGCCCTCGCGGCGCTCGAAAAAGCAGGGCACAATTTTAGAGCAGCGAAATTGGCTGCTGGCCCACAGCATTCGAAGCCACTTGGAAGCGGTCTCTTAAAGGAGTGGGAAAGGTCGTGTCTTCTCCCCCGAACTATCCTCCTCGCACACCGAGTTGATAGAATCTCCTGAGGGGGCATGCACGGGCTCTGATCATGTTAGACGATGGTCCGGAGCAAAAGCCTGCGACCGAACACCCACAAAGCACAAAATACGGAGTCACAACCTGTTCTAGAAAGCCCCGCTGGAAAAAGCGTGACTTGCGGATTTTGCGGCGTCGAACTCAGAATGACCCTATGTGGTGCATTCCGTAATTTGACTCCGAACCGCCGCTATGAATTTATTTAAGATAGCCAGCGGTGAATTCTCTGCTTGTCTCCTCATCATGGTAACGCGCGTTGTCCTTCCAAAGAAGTATGCACGAAATGCAATGGCAGACATCATTCTCTGCCGCATTTCGAGTCCTTTCGAGCGGAAACCGAAAGTCGCAAACCCGCGACAAATGGCTCCGCAAGACAAACGCCAGAAAAAGCGGTCTACGGCCCCACCCGGGCCGGCCGCAGCAAGCCGAACGAGCTGCTCGTACCACGACGTCACAGGCAACGACGTCACAGCCTAGTAAGTACGTCAAGCACTGTACCGCGATAGGTGTAGACGTACCGACGGGCTGCGGTGTTGTTAGCCACGGCGAACGTACGTGTAAAACGGAATAAACGGTGCGTCGCGAATCGTACGCGCACTGGATAGATCAGGGTTCTGAGTCGTTCCTTCATCCTTCCGCGAATTTGACTAATGACCTCAAATTCTTGCGGAGTAAAACCCCAGCCACCGGGACGGGGGGGGGGGGGGGGGCGGCAAAACCCAGACAATTAAATTCAGCGTCGAGATGAATTTGGGAACGGTAGAAGGTACCGAGCCGACGGTCAAGACGAAAGCGTATATAGGGCAATAAAGAACGACCTACGTCGCGCGGGTGGCAAGTGCGCTCAAATGCGACGCGCTAAAGGACCTACCGCTCGCAGATCCTGACCCTGCTTCCGGTCAACCGATTGAAGTGTTGATCGGCGCGGATCAGGCGCGCGCAAATTATCTGACCGGCTTTCCGTCGAATATGCAGTACGGGAATCCAGTGTTCAAGAAACTGCATTATTGATTCTGTCCAACTGACAAATGCAAAGGGCAAAATTAACAAAACTTTGCGGATATTGCACTGCAACGTCCTCGAATCGCTGGACACGGCGATTCGAAAGTTTTGGGAAGTCGAAGAACTCCCCTTCGACCTCGGTACGCACCAAGGCGGAGGAGGAGTGTGAAACGCACTTCCAAAACCGTCGCTCGTGATGCGACTGGACGATTTGTCGTCCGATTATTTTACTCACCTGGGACCGGACGAAGCGCTAGGAAATTCCTATCGCATCGCTCTCTCCGCTCTCGGGAGATTGAGGAAAAATTGGACGCAGATCAGACCTCGTACGAGAATACACATCGTTTCTCACGGAATATGAGGAGCTGGATCCCGTGACTCGAATAGAGCCCATTGATGAGACCAGACTCTACATTCCACATCGAGCGGTCATACGCACAGAAAGTGCAACGACCAGTCCAGAGTCAGTATTTAACGCGACAAGCCGAAATCCAGGCGGTCGCTCGTTAAATGACATCCTTACACGTAGGTCCAAAATTGCAGAACGACATCACGTCAGTCTTGACCCGATGGCGTCTGTATGACGACAGTTATGGCCGACATAGAGAAAATGTTCCGACAGATTCTTCGTCGCCCCACAGGATCGTCGTCATCAGTGTGCATCCTATGGCGCACGCCCGAAACCGAACAGCTGAATGCGTTCGAATTAAATACCGTAACGTACGGTACGGCGTGTGCAATTCATACTTGTCGATGCGAACCCTTCTCGAGCTGAAAATCAGGACGGGCACAGGTACTCCCTTGCCGCCCTGATACTCGAGCGGGAGCATATACGTAGACGACGTTTTTATGGGAGCACCCGGATACGTCGTTAACAGTTAGAGAAAATTCGCAAATCAAGTTTGGTGAATCCCCATAACGAGGTGGGTTTAAGCTGCGTAAATGGGCAGGTAATTCGCCGTTATTACCGCGAAATATTCCCCCAAAGCGCTCACTCCCACGCCGTCGACCTTACCTTATTCGATGACAGCGAATTAAAGGTTTTGGGTTTACGCTGGATACCGTCCTGGCGATTATTTTGACGAATCTGCAGCGGTTTCAGCCGTCTGCCGTGCCGATGACAAAACGAAATTTGTTTTCGGAGATTGCTGTTGTTCGATCCGCTCGGCTGGTTATCACCAGTCGTGATTCGCGCAAAGATTTTGATGCAATCCCAACAGCTGGAGAAAATCCAGTGGGACGATCAAATCTCCGCGAATACGCTCAATACGTGGAATACGTTTTGCGTGGATTGGAGCAGCTTAAATGTTAAAAATCCCCAGATGGATTAATTACGGAGCCGACACAATGTCCGTGGAAATTCATGGATTTTGTGACGCTTCGCTCGCGGCCTTACTCAGCGGTCGCTACATATTTACGTGGACAGCAATGAGCAATGTCACCTCCCTCGACATTGATAATGGCAAAAACGCGGGTGGCTCTGATTAAAACGCAGTCAATTCCCGTATTAGAATTGAACGGTGCCGTGCTCCTCGCCGAGCTTCTCATTGTGCACGTGGAAAGGTCACTTTCACTGAAGGTCGACCAAAATAATCTGCTGGACAGATTCCACGATCGCACTAGCATGGTTGAGAAAGCACGCCTCCACATGGAAGGTTTTACTAGCCAACCGTGTGTCAAAGGTCCAAACGTCACTCCTGAATGCGGAATGGAGGCATCGTTCCCACTCCGCTTCAATCCCGCGGATCTGAATTCGCGTGGAGTGGAAGCTGCGGAACTCCTTCAATCTTAAGCTGTGGATTTCTGGACCAAGTTGGCTAACAGAATCGAAAGATTGTTGGTCGAAAATACCTTCGTCCATCGAGACCGAAGAAGGGAAGCGCAAAGCGCACGCCCACGTAGCAATTCCGGAGAAAGAATGGGAACTTGTATTTCAGATTCTCGACCTGAACAAGCTACTGGCGTAACCGCATACTGTCTCAGATTAAGGAGACCGATGCAAGGTGAGCGAAGGTCGTACGATGCGAAGTTCGTTGAGGCTTCTTGAGATGCAGCTCGCAAGCGAAAGAATTGTCCGCTACATCCAGCGCACGCATTTTGTAGCGGAGTACCGGTGTTTGAAAAATCACCGGAAAATTCCAGCAAAATCAATAATGCTGAAAGTTTGAACCCTTTTCTCGACGATAAAGATGTCTTTGAGAGTCGGGGGCAGACTGGAAAATACAGCACTGCCATGGGAAACCGTTATCCCATAATTTTGCCGAAACATCACGCTTCCACGATGATAATTCGGCAGTGCCACGTTGATACGTTGCACGGGGATTGCAGTTAACCAAGGTATACGGTGCGGACAAAAATTTTGGACTCTCGGCTGTCGAAATGCAAAGCGCGAACGGTAATCCACGGATGCATACGATGCGTTAGATGGAGGGCAAAAACTCCAGCGCAACCGGCGCAGGATTTAATACCGGAGCGTTGCCGCGAGGCGAGAAGATTTTCGAACTGCGGAGTGGGATTATGCTGGACCTTTTCGGGTCCGGCGACCTGCTTTGTCGAGGGAAAACCGCCCACAAAGCGTATATAAAGTGTTTTTGTCTGTTACGCGACACGGACTATCCATATCGAACTCGTCCACGATTATACGACGAGTGCCTTTTTTGGCGGCGTTAGATCGATTCATTGCATCGAAGGGGAGTTCCGTCCTGCATTTTCAGTGACAATGGAACGAACTTTGTCGGTGCAGATCGAGAATTACGTGAAAATTTCGAGGCTGTGTACAACACGCCAGAAATGCGTAATAAATGCAGTCAGAAAAGGAATTAAATGGAAATTTAACCCACCGAGTGCACCGCACCTCGGTGGCATGCAAGAAGCCGGCGTGAAATCGGTGAAATTTCACCTTAAGCGGACGCTGGGCGAATTCACTCCCACAAGCGAAGAATTACAGACGTTGCTCTGTAAAATCGAAGCAAGTTTAAACTCGCGACCGATTGCCGCTTTGAGTGATAGCCCGGACGATTGCGGGCCGCTCTACACCGGGACACTTCTTAGTAGGAAGTCCGCTGAACGCGCTTCCGACGCCATCCGTGGAAATTGAAAACTCTCTCGTTTGACACGCTGGAGGGCGATTCAAAAATTCCATGTGAACAAATCTGGAGGCATTGGACACGTGATTATCTCACGCACCCTCCAGAATCGCGCCAAGTGGCGTGTACAGCCCAAAAACATTAAAATCCAACGATTTAGTTATGTGCAAACCCTCTCCTGCCCCCGGAATCAATGGGAAATGGGGCGAGTAGAGGAGGTGTATACACCGGCAGGGATGGAAATGCACGTGTGGTTAAAATACGCACGGCAAAATCCATTTTTACGCGACCTATAACGCAGTTGTGTAAGCTGCCTGTGGAAGATACCGCGGCGGCGCCGGTTAGCGACGCCGACTTGGACACATAAAAACCACACCACCCACCGGCTGAATGTGATCGTATGGTGAGAAACGATCGTTTCTAGAAACACACGACGTTGATTTTCACCTGACCGTTGTCACTTGAAGTTCAAACGGATTAGTGGTTGCCATGAATCCACCGATCTGAGTTGGATGATTGGTCGGGCGCGTCTAGCAATCCGAGCGCTCCCCTGACACTAAGCGACACTCGTGGAGCCGAAAATCGCCTCAGTTTCAAGAAAACGACCATGAGTGACGCAAGTTCGACCACAAGCAGCCGCAACGATGGAATTTCGATCTCTGGCGACCCCGAGATCGACGAACGTTTTGGACGAATCCTGAGAATCCACGAAGTGTCTGGTTACATCAGGGGCTCCGTACCAGGAACCCCGGAACCAGACGTGAGCCTGGACCTTGACGGGGCCAGTTTACCATCCCGGCCAGGATCGTGACCACGTCGAGGAAATACCACCACCGGGCGGCGGGAGGACAGTACGTCCCCACGGTGGGGCCCGGACGGATTTCTAAGGTCCGCCAATTTCAAGGCGGACAAAACCGAGGAGACGGCCCCGCTGCCGACCCCAGCCACGACGGCGTCGGCCGTGATCCGCCCCCGCCAGGGACACTCCGTAACCCCCATGGCCGCCCCCGCCGACCAGGCCAAGCGGCCGAGGAAGAAGATGAAGAGGCCAGCAAGGGCAGCCCCTGCAAACGCGGGCCCTTCAACTAGCGGCGCGTCCTCCAGCGGCTGGCCGGCAGCAGGGGGCCCACCGCCGCCAAAAACGGAAGCGAGGGTGGCAGCCTTTCGGTGGACTGGTCTTCACAAAAGCGATGAGCCGACCAAATGTTGACTAATTCGATGCGCTACCTGCATCAAGCAGCTGCAGCAGGTCAACAGTAAGTACTTTTGATTTGTTATAATTCGAAAGTGCGCGAGTTCTCTCTTCTTCGCGTAAAATAGTGACTGTGGCCGGGACTACCGCGATCTCCGGGTATTGCACATTCCAGCAAGGGGGCGGTATGTTTAACATGTTCAAAACTATTTAAATTCGCGTTCGTCCGTGAAATATTATTTCTCGGCCGCGAGTCCTGCATCCGTTTGTGTACGTGACATTCCGGAAGGTTAGGCTGTCGCCGAGTTCGTCTGGCGTACAGACAGTTTAAAACCGATGCCGCTTACGTGTTTTGTACGCTGACCTCACGCGAAGATTCGCTTCAAACGCCATTTAAACGGCATAGTGGACGCTCAGCATCGAGAGAGAGAACTGTATCGTTAATTGGAAAAGAGATCGACAATCACTTCGACAGCGCCACGTCGCGACGACGAGGCGCGACTGAGTCTTCGTCTGTCGATGCTCGACGATTTTGAAAATTATTCACGAGCCGACTGCCAACGGGAGCGGATCCCAGACGATCTCTGCCTCAAAGTAGTGCGCTCCGCCGAGCAAGCAAAAAGCTTCTCGGCAAGAAATAAATTTGGACTTTCTGTAAAAAGAATTCTCATCGTTGCTGCGATTTGAGATTTCAAAAAGAACAATTCCTGTTAAGCGAAGGAAGTGGTCTAGTGCACGCAGCGCGTGACGTGACTGCGGACGCGAGAAGTTGATTGTGCGTTGCAGTCGTTGCCGCGACCGCGACGCAGCGGGACTCAGGGTGCACGCACCTAGAATCCCTTTAAAGTTATACGGGCTTTGGAGCCTCCCAATGGTCCTACCTATTGTTCGTTACCGCGTGGTGTATAGCTCTCCGTTAAACGGTCACTGCTAACCCTACCAGAAAAACCGTTTGGGTTACGAGTCCACCGTCCACCCACCGGCGGAGTTCGGTTTCAAAGCGCCTCCCACTCTTCAACGCGCCTACCACATACTGTCACCGTACTAACGTTCGCATGGTTGGCTTTTTAGTGTGGGTTGACCTGCTTGGGTTTTCGTAATGTAAATTCGTTTACTGCACATTCCCCGAAGAATCCGTCGCTGTGTAGCAGTTATAAAGCGTTGTAGGAAATTCCCTAATGACGTACCCACGTCGATCTGCGCGGTGAGCGTGCTCACGGGATCCACACACTTGGAGCGATACGACCTCCATTTGGTGACCCGTCCGTGGCGACACAGAGCCTCCGACAGTTACGAGTCAATTCTCCGCTGTTCAGGGCGGAAAGTCTCGTCGATCGTTTTAATTAATAACGATTCGCGAGCAACAATAAAATACAGTCCACTTTGTTATTGCTTAACGACAGCTGATCTCCCTCCAAGCGCGACGATAGTCGCGGAGGAGAGCGAGGCGAACAGCTGACGAGCGTGTTTTACGATACGTGCAATCACGTATTTAATTCTGGTCTATACTATGTTACAGAAATAAAGGGCAAGTACCGCAGCAAGGGCCAAGACAATAAGGCAACACGGCCCGGTACGGAACATATATTTATTATCAATTTTTTACTTTTTATTTTTGTATTTTTTTTCTATTTTTATTTACCCTTATAAAATAAAGTATTTGTTGTTGCGCGATTGCCGAAAATACAAATAAATTGTGTCAACTTAACTTTCCCTGAACAATCCCTCATCCGGACCCCGGTTAGAACCCTTAGATTCTAACAAACGGTCCTTCGAGCCGGATTGAGGTTGAAAGAACAGGAAAGAGTTGCAAGTGCGTTCACGTAAGTCGCTGCTTACGAGACGCTTAATTTCGAGTCGATTACCCAATCCTCGAATTAGAGATCAGCATACCTGTGTCTAAGGCTGAAGGTCGAAGCGAGTTCGATGTCGATCTCGACGTCCTAATCACCCGGTTCGACTTAATGACAAAGGTGATCTCTTATTTAAAGAAAACGTGGTCGAGCCCAGTTCATCGAGGAGATCCTCAAAACAAGGCTCGCCACCGTAACCGAACAGTACAAGGAGGCTATACAGCAGTACTTGGCTCTTCGGAGAAAATATGCCCCTGCGAAGCGCAACACGTGCGACTTCCTTTGCAAAAGGTGGCGTGGTAAAGCTTGGCGAGGAAGAGCTTGCGGAGTTTCAGAGCACGTTGTTACCGAGTTGACCAGACTGGCCGCTGAATCAAAAGCGGCAACAACGTCGGTCAGCTTCACATGATGTCGCAATCGAACTCCCAAAACAACGCCTTCCTGCTCGGAGGTGATCCACGAAAATGGAGACATTTCGAGGACCTTTTCACCTCCGGAATAATAAATAATCTGAGGCTGTC
This sequence comes from Colletes collaris, assembly GCA_030068185.1. NCBI lineage: Eukaryota > Metazoa > Arthropoda > Insecta > Hymenoptera > Colletidae > Colletes > Colletes collaris. The sequence goes on along the minus strand of JASGYR010000199.1, from coordinate 92,173 downwards.
TGATGTGCACAGATTGTAGTATCTGAACGCCTGTCTGGAGGACAAAGCGTTGGCGGCGATCGCGCACCTCAGGCTGGTCGATGATAATTTCACGGTGGCGTGGAAAACCCTGAAAGAACACCCGGGATACCACGTATCGTGACTGCCAAATTGCTAAGTCAATTGACAAAAAATTGAAAACGATCAAAAGAGATGATCTGGATATTCTAAACCAGGTCGTCGTCGTTTTCAAACAGGCTCTCTCGGCGCTCGGAAAAGCAGGGCAACAATTTTAGAGCAGCGAAATTGGTTGCTGGCCCACAGCATTCGAAGCCACTTGGAAGTGGTCTCTTAAAGCTGAGTGGGAAAGGTCGCATGTCTTCTCCCCGAACTATCCCTCGCACACCGAGTTGATAGGAATTCCTGGAGGGGCATGCACGGGCTCTGATCATGTTAAACGATGGTCCGAGCAAGCCTGCGACCGAACACCCACAAAGCACAAAATACGGAGTCACAACCTGTTCTAGAAAGCCCTGCTGAAAAAAAGCGTGACTTGGTGGATTTTGCGGCCTCGAACACAGAATGACCCAATGTGGTGCATTCCGTAATTTGACGCCGAACCGCCGCTATCAAGTTATAAAAGATATCCAGCGGTGCATTCTCTGCTTGTCACATCAGCAAGGGAAAGCGCGTTGTCCTTCCAAAGATGAATGCACGAAATGCAATGGCTTTCTTAATTCTCTGCTGCATTTCGAGTCCTTTCGGAGCGAAACCGAAAGTCGCAAATCCCAAGGTGACAATGGCTCCGCAAGACAAACGCCAGAAAAAGCGGTCTACGGCCCCACCAAGCCGGCCGCAGCAAGCCGAACGAGCTGCTCGTACCACGACGTCACAGGTACGCGACGTCGTTGTGCCTAGTACGTCACACTGTACCGCGATAGGTGCAGACGCCCGACGGCTGTGTTGTTAGCCACGGCGAACGTACGTGTGTACGGAATAAACGGTGCGTCGCGAATCGTACGCGCACCGATAGATCAGGGTTCTGAGTCAGTCTTCATCTCCGCGAATTTGACGAACGACCTCAAATTCCAGCGGAGGAAAACCCCAGCCACAGTGACTGGCTTTGGGGGCGGCAAAACCCAGACAATTAACCCAGCGTCGAGATGAATTTGGGAACGGGGAAGGCACCGAGCCGACGGTCAAGACGAAAGCGTATATCGTGCAAAAATCACGAGCTACGGCCCGCCGTTGGCAAAGTGCGCTCAAATGCGACGCTCTAAAGCGACCTACCGCTCGCAGATCCCGACCCCGTTTCTCCGGTCAACCGATTGAAGCGTTGATCGGCGGCGGACTTGTACGCGCAAATTATTCGACCGGGTTTCCGTCGAATATGCAGTACGGGTCCAGTGGCCCGAAGAAACCGCATTTGGCTGATTTCTGTCCGGCCCGACAAATGCAAAGGGCAAAATTAACAAAACTTTGCGGACATTGCATCAGTAACGTCCCGGAATCGCTGGACACGGCGATTCGAAAGTTTTGGGAAGTCGAAGAACTCCTTCGACCTCGGTACGCCACCAAGGCGGAGGAGGAGTGTGAAACGCATCTTCCAAAAAACCGTCACTCAGATGCGACTGGACGATTTGTCGTCCGATTACCTTTTACTCACCTGAGATCGGACGAAGCGCTAGGAAATCTTTATCGCATCGCTCTCTCCGCTCTCGGGAGATTGAGGAAAAAATTGACGCAGATCAGACCCTCGTACGAGAATACACATCGTTTCTCACGGAATATGAGGAGCTGGGTCATATGACCTCGAATAGAGCCCATTGACGAGACCAGACTCTTACATTCCACATCGAGCGGTCATACGCACAGAAAAAGTGCAACGATCAAATTAAGAGTCGTATTTAACGCGACAAGCCGAAATTCAGGCGGTCGCTCGTTAAATGACATCCTGCCACGTAGGTCCAAAATTGCAGAACGACATCACGTCAGTCTTGACCCGATGGCGTCTGTATGAATACGTGTTGGTGGCCGACATAGAGAAAATGTTCCGACAGATTCCTCGTCGCCCCACAGGATCGTCGTCATCAGTGCATCCTATGGCGCACGCCCGAAACCGAACAGCTGAATGCGTTCGAATTAAATACCGTAACGTACGGTACGGCGTGCGCACCATACTTGTCGATGCGAACCCTTCTCGAGCTGAAAAATCAGGACGGGCACAGGTACTTCCTTGCCGCCCCGATACTCGAGCGGGACATATACGTAGACGTGACGTTTTTATGGGGAGCAATTCGATACGTCGTTGTTAGAGAAAATTCGCAAATCAAGTTTGCGAACTCTTACAACGAGGTGGGTTTAAGCTGCGTAAATGGGCAGGTAATTCGCCGTTATTACGGCGAACATTCTCCAAAGCGCCTACTCTCACGCCGTCGACCTTACCTTATTCGGATGACAGCGAATTAAAGGTTTTGGCTTTACGCTGGATACCGTCCGGCGATTATTTTTACTTCAATCTGCAGCGGTTTCAGCCGTCTGCCGTGCCGATGATTAAACGAAATTTGTTTTCCGGAGATTGCTAAGTTGTTCGATCCGCTCGGCTGGTTATCACCAAGTCGTGACTCGCGCAAAGATTTTGATGCAATCCCAATAGCTGGAGAAAATCCAGTGGGACGATCAAATTTTCAGCGAATACGCTCAATACGTGTGGAATACGTTATGCGTGGATTGGAGCAGCTTTTAACAAAGTTAAAAATCTTCAGATGGATTAATTACGGAGCCGACACACAATGTCCGTGGAAATTCATGGATTTTGTGACGCTTCGCTCGCGGCCTACTCAGCGGTCACATATTTACGTGGGACAGCAATGAGCAAATGTCACCTCCTCGACATTGATAATGGCAAAAACGCGGGTGGCTCTGATTAAAACGCAGTCAATTCTCTGTATTAGAATTGAACGGCGCTGTGCTCCTCGCCGAGCTCATTGTGCACGTGGAAAGGTCACTTTCACTGAAGGTCGACCAACAATCTGCTGGACAGATTCCAATGATCGCAATTCAGCATGGTTGAGAAAGCACGCCTCCACATGGAGGGTTGGGTTTTAATAGCCAACCGTGTGTCAAAGGTCCAAACGTCACTCCCGAATGCGGAATGGAGGCATGTTCCCACCCGCTTCAATCCCGCGGATCTGAATTCGCGTGGAGTGGAAGCTGCGGGAACTCCTTCCTTCTAATCGGTTGTGGATTTCTGGACCAAGTTGGCTAACAGAATCGAAAGATTGTTGGTCGAAAATACCTTCGTCCATCGAGACTGAAGAAGGGAAGCGCAAAGTGCACGCTCCACGTAGCAATTCCGGAGAAAGAATGGGAACTTGTATTTCGATTCTCGACCTGGAACAAGCTACTGGCGTAACCGCGCATACCGTCTCAGATTAAGGAGACCGATGCAAGGTGAGCGAAGGTCGTACGATGCGAAGTTCGTTGAGGCTTCTGAGATGCAGCTCGCAAGCGAAAGAATTGTCCGCTACATCCAGCGCACGCATTTTGTAGCGAGTACCGGTGTTTGAAAAATCACTGGAAAATTTCCAGCAAAATCAATGCTGAAAAGTTTGAACCCCTTTCTCGACGATAAAGATGTCTTGAGAGTCGGGGGCAGATTGGAAAATACAGCACTGCTATGGGAAACCAAGTATCCTGATAATTTTGCTGAAACATCAATGCTTCCACGATGATAATTCGGCAGTGCCACGTTGATATGCTGCACGGGGACGTAGTTAACCAAGTGTATACGGTGCGACAAAAATTTTGGATTCTCGGCTGTCGAAATGCAGCGCGAACGGTAATCCACGGATGCATACGATGCGTTAGATGGAGGGCAAAAACTCAGCCAAAATCATGCAGGATTTAATACCGGAGCGTTGCCGCGAGGCGAGAGCATTTTCGAACTGCGGAGTGGATTATGCTGGACCTTTCCGTGTCCGCGACTCCGCCGGTCGAGGAAAACCGCCCACAAAGCGTGTATATAGCAGTTTTTGTCTGTTACGCGACACGGGCTATCCATATCGAACTCGTCCACGATTATACGACGAGTGCCTTTTTGGCGGCGTTAGATCGATTCATTGCACGAAGGGGAGTTCCGTCCGGCATTTTCAGTGACAATGGAACGAACTTTGTCGGTGCAGATCGAGAATTACTTGAAAATTTCGAGGCTGTGTACAACACGCTGGTAGAAATGCGTAATAAATGCAGTCAGAAAGGAATTAAATGGAAATTTAACCCACCGAGTGCACCGCACTTCGGTGGCATGCAAGAAGCCGGCGTGAAATCGGTGAAATTTCACCTTATGCGGACGCTGGGCGAATTCACTCCCACAAGCGAAGAATTACAGACGTTGCTCTGTAAAATCGAAGCAAAGTTTAAACTCGCGACCGATTGCCGCTTTGAGTGATAGCCCGGACGATTATGGGCCGCTCACACCGGGACACTTCTTAGTAGGAAGTCCGCTGAACGCGCTTCCGACGCCATCCGTGGAAATTGAAAAACTCTCTCGTTTGACACGTTGGAGGGCGATTCAAAAATTCCATGAACAAATCTGGAGGCATTGGACACGTGATTATCTCACGCACCTCCAGAATCGTTACAAGTGGCGTACAGCCCAAAAAACATTAAAACTAAACGACTTAGTTTTGGTGCAAACCCCTCTCCTGCCCCCGAATCAATGTGTGGGAAATGGGGCGAGTAGAGGAGGTGTATACACCGGCAGGGATGGAAATGCACGTGTGGTTAAAATACGCACGGCAAAATCCATTTTTACGCGACCCATAACGCGGTTGTGTAAGCTGCCTGTGGAATATACCGAGTCGGCGATTTGCTAGCGACGCCGACTAGGTCACATTAAAACTATAACCTCCCACGGCTGTAATTGTTCGGAAGGTGAGAAACGATCGTTTTTATAAACAAACGACGTTGTTTTTCAACTGAACGTTGTCACTTGAAGTTAAAACGGTTTTGTGGGGGTTACGTATCCAACGTTCTGTTTTGGATGATTGGTCGGGCGCGCCTAGCAATCTGAGCGCCTCTGACACTAAGCGACACTCGTGGAGCCGAAAATCGCCTGGGGCTCAAGAAAACGACCATGAGTGACGCAAGTTCGACCACAAGCAGCCGCAACGATGGAATTTCGATCTCGGGCGACCCCGAGATCGACGGAACGTTTTGGACGAATCCTGAGAATCCACGAAGCGTTCACATCAGGGGCTCCGTACCAGGAACCCCGGAACCAGACGTGAGCCCGGACCTTGGACGGGGCCACAACATCCCGGCTGCGGGACCAGATCACGCCGATAATGCGGACATCGACTTGGTGCATGGAGGACAGCATGTCCTACGGTAGGGCCCTGACGGATTCCCGGCGTCCGCCAATTTCAAGGCGGACAAAACCGAGGAGACGGCCCCGCCGCCGACCCCAGCCACGACGGCGTCGGCCAGACCACCGCCTCGCCAGGGACACCCGCAACCCCCATGGCCGCCCCTGCCGACCAGGCCAAGCGGCCGGAGAGGAAGAAGAGGAAGAGGCCAGCAAGGGCAGCCCTGCAAACGCGGGCCCTTCAACCAGCGGTACGTCCTCCAGCGGCCGGCCGCAGCAGGGGCCCACCGTCGCCAAAAAACGGAAGCGAGGGTGGCAGCCTTTCGGTGGACTGGCCTTCACAAAAGCGATGGCCGACCAAATACGACCACCTCGATGCAGCTCACCTGCATCAAGCAGCTGCAGCAGGTCAACAGTAAGTACTTTTGAATTTTTTTTATTGAAAGTTCGCGAGTTCTGTCTCTTCGCGTAAAATTGTGACCTTAAGAGACTTCAGAGATCTCCGTGTTTTGCTAAATTCGTGCAAGGGGTTCGGTATTTTTAAATATGTTCAAAACTATTTAAATTCGCGTTCGTCCGTGAAATATTATTTCTCGGTCGCGAGTCCCGTATCCGTTTGTGTACGTGACATTCCGGAAGGTTAGGCTTTCGTCGCCGAGTTCGTTCGGCGGCCAGACAGTTTAAAAACCGCGGCCGTTTACGTGTTTTGTACGCTGACCTCACGCGAAGATTCGCTTCAAACGCCATTTAAACGGGCATAGTGACGTCAGCATCGAGAGAGAGAACCGTATCGTTAATTGGAAAAGAGATCGACAATCAGATCTCGACAGCGCTACGTCGCGACGACGAGGCGCGACCGGAGTCTTCGTCTGTCGATGCTCGACGATTTCGGTAAAATTATTCACGAGCCGACTGGCAACGGAGCGGATCCTTGTGACGATCTCGCTCCTCAGCAGCTGCGCTCCGCCGAGCAAGCAAAAAGCTTCTCGGCAAGAAATAAATTTGGACTTTCTGTAAAAGAATTCTCATCGTTAAGGCGGATTTGAGATTTCAAAAAGAACAATCTCTTTAAGCGAAGGAAGTGGTCTTAGTGCACGCAGCGCGTGACGTGATCAGCGGACGCGAGAAGCTGATTGTGCGTTGCAGTCGTTGCCGCGACCGCGACGTAAGGGACTCAGGGTGCACGCACCTAGAATCCTTTTAAAGCTATACGGCTTTGGAGCCTCCCAAAGGTCCTACTGATAGTTCGGCACGCCCTCGTGGAGAGCTCTCCGTGCAAAGGTCACTGCGAACTCCCGTATCCGTGCCTTGTTGGTGTACGAGGTCGACCGTACACCCACCGGCGGAGTTCGCCCAAAGCGCCTCCACTCTTCACGCCGCCTACCACATACGGTCCCCGTACAAACGGTCGCCGGGTGGTTTTTATAGTGAGGGTGGACCCGCTTGGGATTTCATACTGTACCTTCGTTTACTGCACAGTCCCCGAAACAATCGGTCGCTGTGTAGTAGTTATAAAGCGTTGTAGGAAATTCCCTTGCACGACGTACCCACGTCGATCTCAGCGGTGAGCGTGCTCACGGGATCCACACACCTGGAGCTTTACGACCTCCATTTGCGGACCCGTCCGTGGCGACACAGAGCCTCCGACAGTTGGGCGAGTCAATTCGCCGCTGTTCAGGGCGAAAGTCTCGTCGATCGTTTTAATTAATAACGATTCGCGAGCAACAATAAAATATAGTCCACTTGCTTACGCTTAACGACAGCTGATCTCCTCCTCCAAGCGCGACGATAGTCGCGAGGAGAGCGAGGCGAACAGCTGACGAGCGTGTTTACGATACGATGCAATCACGTATTTAATTCTGGTCGATCCTTGAGCCAGCAGAAATCAAGGGCCAGTACCGCAGCAAGGGCAACGCCAATAAGGCAACCCGGCCTGACAAGGAAAATATACTTATTTTCTAATTTTTACTTTTATTTTTGTATTTTTTCTATTTTTATTTAACCTTATAAAATAAAGGCTCAAATCGCTGCGCGACAAGCGAAAATACAAATAAATTGTGTCAACTTAACTTTTCCCCTGAACAATCCCTCATCCGGACCCCCGGTTAGAACCCTTAGATTCTAACAAGAATAAAATAAAGATAAAATAAAAATAGAATTACTATTCTTACTATAATACTGTCTTAGTTGGGCTGTAACATATTGTAAATATTATTGTTTAAAGATTGCATAATGCCGAGCGTTACTTTGAGATCCTTCGGCCGCAATTACCGTTAATCCTGTTAACGTACAATAAGCAAGAGATTATCTCTAATTGGATTTGTATAGCGAACGGTGATTGAAAAACGCGCGTTTATTATGAGTTTTTCTGGCATCGAGTAACGGCTCATTACCTTTCGATTCGAGTGTGCTAACGGTGTTGTTAATGACGTCAGTACCGTGGAGAGAGTAGTGCGCCGATAATGTGACAAGGAGAGACGGCCGAAATTCTGATGCAGCGCCACGAGATCGACCAGTAAGAAAGTACCACGGCGACGTCTTCGGCTGTCAATCCGGACCATTCTTACGGCGACTTCTGAACGAGACGCATCGGCTCCCGGATCATATTCGATCAGAAGTTAATCGCGATTTAAGAGGAAAATCCTCTTGCGAGAAAGCCGAAAAGACTGCTATTTGTGCGGCCCCAGTGTAGCGAGCCTTGCTCGAAAAGGTCGGAAAAATTCATTCCCACCTTTGCTTTTTGGAAAACAACACGATTCGCATCCCGATTCGTGCAAGTTCACTCTGAATCTCGTTCGAGAAAATCTCGATCGAGTTTAATCAATTTAAATTTACTGAAGATTTTGGAGGGCTCGAGAATACACCAATAGGGTGTTCGACCCTCACTGTGCGGAATTTAACGGTCGATTCCAACGCGCATAAACGTTGAATCATATAGAAGTCGGCGGTTACCGTCCCATACTTCTGTGTGATTGCCCTTCGGCTTAGGAGACACCAAAGAGAGGCACCTACGTGGTGTGTACCTCCTGGTGGGCTCACTGTAGTCAGGTCAGCGTCCATTTTGGACGTGTGATTTTCGGTCTTCGCCTCCTTACTTCTACAGATCTCGCCGGTGTAACGTTTAGAGGAGCACCGGAGGTGCGGAGAAGTAACGGAGTCGTAAGGTCAGGCCCCGCGTAGTTCAAAATACTGCAAACGTATCACGTCGAGTAGTGCATTCGTGCAGTGAACAACGCGTGTTGTCGGGCTTCGCAGTGTAACTCTCGGCCAAATAAGTCATCTGTTGGAACGTGTTAAGAGAAGCCGCAGATTGACGGTCGTTGCAGTGCGCTGCAGTGCGACTCGACGCACAGACTCAGTGTGCACACTCACGGGAATTTCAGGTGCATTAGACCTTACAGCCCATAAACCTCCTCTTGCATCCCCGTCCACTGGGCAATCGACCACTGAATCGGCGAAGAAAAGAAAAGTTAATTCTTTTCCTAGCCAAAAATACAGTCCACGTTTATATTTCGTAATTTACGACAAGTTTACATTTCTCCACGCTCCGGTACGTTCGAATTACGAAGCCAGGAGCGCGAGCAAACGAGCGCGACGAAGATACGTATACCGTGTACATGTGTCTAACACATAGTCGTGTGTTTTTCGGTTCATAGGAATCTTGGCCTACCTCAAGCCTGCGAGTTCCGGCGACCTAGCCTCGCGGAACGGCCAGACACGTGAGGCCGAATATTAATTCATTCTTATGGTTCAGTTTCGTTATCTTTATTATAATTGGTCATTGGTTTTCTCTTTTTTTGTTTTCGCTTTATTTTTGTAATAAACGGTCGGTCTTAAAGGCCGACGAAAAGAAAACCATTTGTGTCCGGATTCACTTCCCCGCTAATACTCCCACACCTCTATCCGGACTCATTCGATACAAGTAGTATCAAACTTTTTTAACAACTATACTATTCTATAAAGTGGTAAAATAAAATAAAAATAAGCTAAAATAAAATGGAATACAATATGAGACAGTCGGATCAATAGTAATGTAGCCTGAGATAAGTACGATATAATGTGTTTAAATATCGATTAAAAATGCGATAGTTAATTTAAATCCGTAAATAAATTCGTTACCTGGTTTGTTTTTCGGTTTACGCGACCGACCAGGAAGATTCTAGGTCGACGCGTCCGCTATTCAAAAATGTTAGAGGACAGAAAACACGGTTCCTCGAGGTTTGCTGCAAAGTCACGCGAACGATTAATTAACGCTCAATTTTGAAAACAAGCGGTTTAAACGCCCCAGGATTTAGAGGAAGGTACGAAAACTATATAATAGACAGAGACGGACGTAGGAGACTTACGGCGACAGCGCCGCGTGACGGAAGACTCTCCCCACTCACGCGCTCACTTTTGGCAGCTCGTGCTCGTCCGTCACTCGAAATCAAACCAGCTCGCCAGCTTTGGAGCACTTCTGGTATACGAACACACGGTCAGCAGTCGCATATACAAAATAATTCGAGCTATTCGACCCGGAGGTCGAGTTCTTCGACGCTACCCTCGGGTGGCAAAGGAATTATTTTGCGAGTTATCGTATCGAGCCAGTCGGTACACGACCGAGCTCTGTAATCAGACTTTATTTAATTCCGGAATCAGACTCGGAAAGTAATTCGAGTGCTTCCGGGGAAACGATCCGTAAACAGGTGTGGGAAGAAACCTGAGTGGAATCAATCCCGTTTCCCCAGGGGATAGAGGGCTAAGCTCATCCCAATTTATCGGTGCGAGGTTCTTCGCGCTTTTCTTAATGCACGACTCCATAATCCAGGTGTGGGAAGAAACCCTGAGTGGAAGTCATCCCGTGCACTAGAGGATCGAGGTACAAACTCCTTTCCTCAATTGACTGTCAGAAACGGCTTCGAACCCACCATACAGGGGTTGAATAATACCCTGGGTGGATTTGCCGTCTTCAGTCGAAGCGGGACACATTTTAAACCCCAGCTATTGGCGAAAGCTAGGACACGTCCCAAAATCTCCAGGGAGTACGGTCCCTGTGCGTAGGGACGGAGCATCCGACAAAGCAACGTGGTCTCAGGCCCAACCATGTAAAGTCGACCTAAGGGCGCACCGTTGACGAAGCCTGCACCACACACAGTGCCGTACGCACTTACGAAGGCGGTGAAGGGCCGGGGACCGGCTGAAAGGTTGGAGCCTTACAACCTCCCTCCGATCACCTTTTCCTGCGACAGTCATACATCAAAGTCATAAATTGCAGTCAGAAATTGCAGTCGTGAAATTAGACGAGCAGAAATCTCGTACCCACGACAATAATAAGCAAGCGATTCCCGATTTAACAGGAACAGCTCACCACATACTGATCCACTAAGCTTAGCTGCGCATCGCGGCGGCTGAGATCCCCGCTCCTGGGTGCGAGCAAGCACAGACCAGACGAGCGCGGAAAGAAAGTAAAGACACACAGCGTGACTCACGTTCAAAGCTGTATTGTAACGCCTATTCGTGTCTCTTTCTGTTACAGGTTTACCAAACAAGGAGTTAGCTGCGAGCGGCGTCTGGCCGGGCAGACATTATATAATCTCTGTTTCCCAATGTATCAGAAATAAAAAGGCTTAGTCGAGACATTCGACTAAGCTGAAAGTTAAATTAAAATCTGTATTCTTTTTCACGACGTTCCTTCCCTCACGATCCGGACCACCGTTAGGCGAGGTTCTTTTAAACCTACTCCCCTAACATAGTGAATGATTGGAAAAAGACCAACCTATACCGCTGAAGAAATCGTCACTGCCTGTGTAGGTGTATGTTATATAAATAAAATAATAATAATAATATAATATATAAATGAATAAATAGGTAAGTAAAATAAATGGGTAGGTAAGTAAGTAAGTCAGTAAATGAATGCATGATGGGAGTGCATGATGGGAGTGCATGATGGGAAATTTTATAGCATAATGCATGTATAGTATAGTATACTATCAAGGTGAAAGCATATGTGCATAAATGAAAGAATATATATATGGTATAATAAGTAAAAACAGTAAGACCATAAATCAAGATACATAAATATATAGGTAAGTGAGTGTATAACAATACATGAAAATAAACAGTTATATATATGTATGTAGGGTGGAGTAGAACTTAGAATGAATAAATAAATAAAATAAATAAAATAAATAAAATAAAATAAAGTAACATAAATAATAAAATAAAAATAGTAAATAAATAGGTAATGAATAAATTAATAAATGAATAAATAAAAAAAATAAAAAAATGATTAAATAACTAATTAAAGAAATATAGATGTATAACTTACCACTTATAGATGTATAAAAAAACAAAACATCTTATTCCTGGGCTGGGCCCAGAAGCCTCGTCAGTGTCCACGCACAATTGTCACTTTCACCCCACAGTGTCAGCCACGGCCTCACCGGGCGGCAAAGACTACCAAGGGGGCGGCAGAGGCGCAGGAGAGGGGGAGGGAGGTCCCTTCGCCGGGCTCGGTCAATCTCTCTCTCCGAAGACCTCCTTTTCCTGTAGTACCGTGCGTTATGTAGGCAGCCGTATAGCCTCCCACTCAGCACTACCCTCAATCAACATCCTCCCCATTTCCCTTATCAGAGACCCTCCTCTCGATGCCGAGGGTCTACCGCCAACCCGCACTCCCTTTTTCTCCTCCCACTTTTCTGCACACATAGCGGAGCGTATAGCTCCAGCTGTGTCCACCAGGCCCCACAGCCGTACCAACACCCCCCACATGCCGCTTTACCGATCCGGTGCCTGAATTCGTTGAAGCAGCCGTGAGCCGACAAACCAGCGCACTGTGGCTGAGTAATAGGTAAGGGCCCAGTGCCCCCTTCCGACTCCAGTCCCGAATGCAGGGGTCCACCCAAATGTGATCTTGACCGCGCAGTGCACGCTCCCAGATGTCCGCTGCCGAGGTGGACGTGTCTCTTCCCGTATCCTTCTTCTTTCCTCCTCCTCGTGCTCGGCCGTGTCCAGGCACCGTGTCGCCCTATGCCAACTCCCCATCGCCCGTGTCCTTTCCATAGCATACAGGTGGGCCTGACCTTTTCCCCCTGATCATCATCACAATGGGTGGTACCCCCGGAAGTACTGGCTTTAAGGGCGTCCAGAGATCACGGTACGGTAGGCCTTTACCACCTCGTGCAAGTCCCTTTTTGAGCCTCTGGGCCCTTCTCAATTGTACCCTGTTAGCTTTCCACGTCGGTTTGCCTCCGCCCATATGGGGAGGCATGCAGGAAGGATGGACATTTTTTTTTTTTTTTTTGTACGTGAGGAAAATCTTCAGACTCCCTCCCACACCTCTTTGAGGGAGTGGCGGGAGGGGTGTGTGGGGATTCCCCGCGCCCATTTATAACTGGCGCGGGAGGCCTACTCACTAAAAACCCCACGGTGACCCTTTCGCGCGATTTGGGAGGATACCGGGAATCGCTCGAAGCTTATACTTCCGGTATCCTCCCCGTGCCCGCGCTTTGCGCCCACCCGCGGGGGGACAAACGGTCCCCCCGGTAATCGCCCTGTCTCATAGCGGCAGGTTGAGGCCACTTCGTCCTGCCGCCACCCGTCCCGGGGCCGTGGCTAGTGGCGGGTGCGAGCCCCAACTCGCAACCGCCCGCGACCCCGTTTCTACCCCTCGGCGGCCGGCAGCTAATGTCCGCACCAGGCCACCGAGGGTGCCGCTCCGTGCGCCGGACCCGGGACGGATGGCGGCAGGATGATGTAACCTCGTCCACTGCCGCTATGATGGACAGGGCGATTACCGGCGGGACCCGCTTTGTCCTCTCCGCGGAGGAAATGAGGCACAAAGAGGCGAAGCGGCAGAGATGCCTACCGGAAGTATGCACTTCAGAGCGATTCTCGGCTATCCTCCCAAATCGTGCCGGAAGAATCACCGTGTACAGTGTGTTAGGTAAATCACCGCGCCCGCATAATGGGGCGCCGGGGAAAATCCCACACACCCTCCGCCTCTCCCCAAAGAGGTGAGGAGAAGTCTTTCATTTTCCCCACGAACAAAAAAAAAAAGTGTCACCCTCCACCCACCAGGATCTGCAGGTTGTACTCGGCAGCGGCCCCGCGAACAGAAGTGCAGAAGGTACTGCAGAGTGATCGGACGCCCGTATACCTAGTAAGGGAACTTCACCTGGCGGTGAGAGTATTTCTAGTTTTCTTGGCATTACAGGCCATTAGAACGATTTTTGGATGTCCTTCCAGCTTTTTTCGTAGGTATACCCTCCGCACGTGTCCGCGATCTCCAGGCCCCCATCCTGGTGAGCGCATCCGGCAGAACTCCACCCCTTCGTGTCCCATGTCCTTGAACCCCAGGCAGGGGGTTTCGCATTGAAGTCCTCCCGGGTCACATGAGAATCCCTCTTCCAGTTCCTTCCTAGCCTCTTCCAGCTCCCCCCAGCACCTCCGCGAATCTCGTCGCCGCTGAGGCGGGGAGGGTGAGTAACAGCTAGCCACCGTCTCCCCTCCACCTCCAACCGCGGCGAATCCGTTTCCTCTGTCCATCCTGTTCCTTACATTCCTTCCGTTGAATCCCGTGTCCCATATCGCCGCCCTTCCGGATATGTCAGCAAGCAGTTGGCCCTTACCAGGTAGGGTTCTGCACGATGGCGACAAGGTCAACGCGTAGCTCCTCCGCTGCCCTCAAAAGCGGGTCCTGGAGCCAACCTGCAGTGGTTCAAATTTATTTGTAGGAATCCGCAAGATGGTAAGAATCAACAACTGCAGGCCGCGCCTATTCGACTCCTTAGGAGCTTCCTTCGAAATTGTGGGCAGCTGACTGCCCTGCCACATGTCCGGGTCTATCCGGTTGGCAACCCCTTCTCCCTGCACAAAGACACAGCTAGGGATCATTAGTGCAGTCCCGCATTTCTCATGTTCATCCCCTCCACATTTCCGGCATATTCCTATATCCTTCCTTCCGCATGCATAACTCATATGTCCGAGAGCGTGGCACCTAAAAACATCTCAGGACCCTTGGAACTACTGCTGATCCTTACCACCGTATATCCAATCTTGACCTTCCTATTGTCCACCTTGGAGAAGGCCAGTGCCGTAGGCAACTCTCAACACGGCAATCTGGGTCCCCAAGTAAGGTAAACCTGAGTGCCTTGACTCTTATTCAGGTCCTACTCTCCTCCAATCCCGAAAAGCGCTGCAAAATCCCTCCATCACATCAGGGGCTTCGCATATTGGATCCAGGTCCTAATTTCCCACCTCTATCCCTAGGGACCATCGCCCTGACTGAGTATTCCTTCCTAGATTTCCCAGAATCGCACTTTTGGCCGCAGACCCAGCCTTCAGCAAACTCTACTATTAGTTCCTCCTCTTCCTCCGATTTTCTAATTCCCTTTAATGCCTTCCAGGCACGTCTTGGCCTTCCACGCTATTTCCTTGAAGACTTCAGCGTAAAAGTCGCCTTCGTGCCCTGCAAGTCACGCAAATTGCCTCCGTCCTCCGGTCCCCATGGGATACTAGTGCCTCTGTTTTCCCACCGGGTCCCTTCCTTACTCCCCTTCTGCAGTTGCCTTGGTCACCACTTCTCCTTGGGCCTGCGCCTCATGCAGTGCCACCCCTCTCAACTCCAGTGCTTCCTACCCTCGTTCTGCCCCTTCTCATTACAGAAACCCACTCGCGCCCTCCTTTGCCAGTGGTGGCCTCCCTTCTTCCTCCCCGGCAACTCTCTTGTCCTTGGAGGTTTCCTCCTGTTCCCTCATAATTTCCTGGTAACGGTGTCCACCTCCTTCTCCTTCCATGAGCGACCCCTCCTTTTTCCATTCCCCTTACGTCTAACTACTATCTAACTTACTGTCCGCCTCCTGAGTGTCGTTGTCCACCAGAGGCGATCGTATCTTCTAACTTTTGCTGGAGTGCAGGTGTACCCGCTTCCTCCCCTCAGTCCTTCTTCCTCCAGCTTATTCCTCTCAGATTCTGAATCTCCTTGTCCCTGTCACGCTCTCTCTCCCTCATTTTCTCCATTTCCTCCCTATTTTCCCCTTTCTCTCTTCTTGTCTCCTTCCATTCTGGCCTTCCTAGCTCACTTTTTCCCTTTCCCCTCTCTCCTCTTTTTATTTTGTTCCATTTCTTTCTCTCGATCCTTCTCTCTCTTCTTCATCTCTTTCCAGCTCCTTTTCCCTATCCACCTCCCTTTTCTTCATCTCTGCCCATTTCCCTTTCCCTTTCTATCTCCCTTCGTCTCATCCTTCCTAATTCCTCCTTCATTTCCGCTAACTCCTCTCTCATCCTGTTCTTTCGGCTGTTGTTCTCCTCTAGATACTTTTTCAAGTTTTTCAATTGTCCCAGTAGGTATCTAGAATTGCCTGCTGTTGCATGTCGGGTCTGATAGTCTTCCTTCTTAGACATATACTTGCCAACCCTGTTAAATCCTGCATATACGCTGGCCATAGTCCTCTTAATTTTAATCCAACCTGAGTCTTCCTGAAGACTTCCTCCATCTCCGACTCCCCTCGGTCTCCGTCTCGTATGTAAGTCCCATGGCCAGCTTAGACATCGTCGTCATCTGCCCAGGACGGCCAGTTCAATACTTTACCTTTACCCACTGGTGACCTCGCCACCCTGCTGCGGGCCACGAAGGGGTCCATCATTCCCACAATTCCACGCCTCTTACTCTGCGCGGTAACGAAAATATCCCGCTCCTCCATAGAGTCGCTAGCGTCCCTAATGCCTGCGGCACCGATCCCATCCTTTTTCCTTTCCGTGTCCAAAGTAGGTCGCCGGTCGTTCCCTTTTTCTGTCCATGTGTTCTCCGGTATCATCGTTCCGCGTCCTGACCAGGTATCCGTTAGGAACGCTGGACAGTCGTCGGTGGACGACACGGTGTGGCCTGCCCGCCCGCCGCCACTCGAGCCGGGACCTGGGGCTCCGAGCACCCCGGTCCAGTAACATCTTCCTTTACGTTGTACATGCCCATATTGATATAAGTTTGGCCGCCTTAACCCACTGGGTCGCCCGTGCCCAGTGACGTCTGTGTGAGTGTACGTGTGTGCGTGTCTGTATGGGCAAGTATAGTGTATATGACAAATAAATATGACGTGTGCTTGAAACTGGGTATAAGTGTATGTATGTGCCTGAGTATATGTGTGTGTGTGTGTGTTGGCTACATTTAGTCTGACCCTTCACCATGAACTTGTCCGGCATGATTGAATCTGCCGGAGATCAAGGACCCCCACTGGCATAGCTTCAGAGATCATCAGTGCACTCAAGCTCCCCACCACACCAAGGTAGCAGCCACGGGGCAGAGACCTAACCCAGACCTTTTTTTTTTTTGTACGTGGGGAAATCCTCATGGACACCCGCGGGCCCACCCGATGGTCGGGCCGGCGGGTAGTGCCGTACTCTTACCGGCTAAAACCCCACGGTGACCATCCTCAAGCGCTTGGCGAGGGACCGGGAACTCTAGTGAGACATCACAGAGTCCCTCGCCGCGCCGTGCCTTTCCAGGCCCTCCCCGGTGAGAGGCAATCCTCCCACCGCATTTCCACTCAACCGCAGGCGCCTGGTCACCAGCGCCCGCGGCCCCGTAACATGGGACTAAGCCGCCGGCCGCGGGGCCACGTTGGCCGCAGGACACACCCGCAGCCAACTGGCCTACCTGCGGCATTAGGTCAAACCCGCGGCAAATATCCCATGCCCCAGTCCACTCACACTCACATTCACACGCGCAACGCATTCATACCGGTGTTTGGTCCGCGGGAGCTTTCGCTCCGACCTCCGGGATGCCATGCGAGGATGCAGCCACCAGCCTTCTCAGGTTGATGACCCCATCTCCGCATCCCATCCCAGCGGCTGGCCCTATCCGCCACAAGGGGACGCGCCACGTAGGGGTACACCTCCCCTGCCGCCTGGACAACCAAACGGGTTCGTGGACGGGGCAGAGACCTAACCCAGACCTTTTTTTTTTTTTTTTGTACGTGGGGAAATCCTTATGGACACCCGCGGGCCCACCCGATGGGCGGGCCGGCGGGTAGTGCCGGACTCTTACCGGCTAAAACCCCACGGTGACCATCCTCAAGCGCTTGGCGAGGGACCGGGAACTCTAGTGAGACATCACAGAGTCCCTCGCCGCGCCGTGCCTTTTCAGGCCCTCCCCGGTGAGAGGCAATCCTCCCACCGCATTTCCACTCAACCGCAGGCGCCTGGTCACCAGCGCCCGCGGCCCCGTGACATGGGACTAAGCCGCCGGCCGCGGGGCCACGATGGCCGCAGGACACACCCGCAGCCAACTGGCCAACCTGCGGCCTTAGGTCAAACCCGCGGCAAATATCCCATGCCCCAGTCCACTCACACACACATTCACACGCGCAACGCATTCATACCGGTGTTTGGTCCGCGGGAGCTTTCGCTCCGACCTCCGGGATGCCATGCGAGGATGCAGCCACCAGCCTTCTCTAGCTGATGACCCCATCCCCGCATCCCATCCCAGCGGCTGCCCCTATCCGCCACCTGGGGACGCGCCACGTAGGGGTTCACCTCCCCTGCCGCCTGGACAACCAAACGGGTGCGTGGAGACCTAACCCAGACCTAACCTAATCCTAACCCAGTCCTAACCCAGTCCTAGCCCAGACTCCAACCCAGACATTTTTTTTTTTTTTGTACGTGGGGAAATCCTCACTTGGACACCCCGGAGGCCCCAAGTAGGGGGTGCCTCAGGAGTAGTGCCGACTCCTACCGGCTAAAACCCCACGGTGACCGTCCTCCGGCGCTGCGGCGGGGGACCGGGAACTCTAGTGAGACATCACAGAGTCCCCCGCCGTGCTGTCCCTGTAGAGGCTCATCCCGGGAGGAAGGACAACATGTCCATTCTCCCCCTGATTTCTCCGCTGCGGGCGCCAGGTCACCCGACGCCCGCGGCCCCGGGGCTGCCCTTCGGTGCTAGGGGCCCCACGCACCGAGCACCTGCAGCCCCCAGGGGACGGCCCCGTCAACCCCAGGCCACCGACATGGTGGTCGGAGAATGCAAACGGGCCGCCCCACTTCTGGAGGCCCGTTCGGACCTCAAGGTCGTTGGAGGGGGACAGGAGGCGAAGGATGCCTCGCCCTGGCCCCCATCCGAGCCCTCCCTCTCTGAGTGGGATGCGCGGCCCGCTCGCCCCCCGCTCAGCAGCCTCCTTCTGTGACATGACTACCTCACAGAAGGAGGCCACCACTTGCCAGGTTTTGTCGCTGGCCACCATCTTTCCCACTATGGTGGCCAGCGAGAGATTCCTCCCAACTTCCTGTTCCAGGACACGGCGCTCATCTGCCCACGCTGGAGCAAAGTGCCAGCGTGTGCTGCGCCGTGTCCTGGGGTCCACCACAATGGTGGCACACCGCCGTCGCCTCCTTCCCGATTTCGACACAGGTACTCACCAAAGCAACCATGCCCGGTGAGTACCTGTGTCATCCTGTAGGACAGCCTACCTAGTTTGTTCTGCCACTCTTGCCAGTGTGGCAGGACTGCACCCACGGACCGTGGCGTAGCCCCAGCCCGAATCATTTGCTGGAACCACATAAATACAACGGTCCGTTGGGCTTGGCGCCTCGTCTCCTCGTCCGCTTGCCTCCACCCCTCTGGCGGTCTCCCAGACTCCTGGAGCTCCCTGGAGTGCCTGTAAACTTGCCGGTTTCTCCAAGCTAGAGCTCCAGGGGCGGGAGACACGCCAAGGTAGTAGCCGCCTCGTGGGGGATGGTGCGATACCCTCTAATCACCCCGATGGCCAACCGGCGGTTGACGCGGCGCAGCATCTCCGTGCTGCGCCGGCTGGCATCCAGGTCCAGGGCCCAAACTGGGGCACCGTAGAGGGCAATTGAGCGCACCACCTCCACAGACCTTTTTTTTTTTTTTTTTTTTAACGTGGGGAAATCCTCATGGACACCCCGGCCTCCTAGGGGAGCGACCGGGGTAGTGCCGGACTCTTACCGGCTAAAACCCATCGGTGACCGCCTGCGCCCTTTATCTGGGGGTTGTCACGGAACCAAACTAGCGATACCACCGCGACTAACCCCGTTGGCGCAACTGCCTATTACACGCCCTTCCCGGGGAGGAGATGTAATACTTCCTTCCCCAATGGGGGCAAATAAACTGATTGCCCCCGGCGAAGCCACATGGTCACCCGCGACGTCGCCCCCACTCGTGCCGTTGCTACCAGCCGCGACCGGGCCCCCACCTGATCGCGGCCACGGCTGCGAGGGCGCCTGGCTCTGCCGACCCTGCAAGACGGAGCCCCTGCCACGGGCCCCCGGTACGGTGATGTGCTGGGTGTGGGGGGGAATGAGGGGACAATGACCCTCTCCCCACACCGCAAACCACATCACCGACCCCTTCACGCTCCCCCTGCCACGGGGAGCGGCGGAGGGGCTTAATGGCGGCGACGGCGCCTGCCCCCCACCTCCTCACGCGCCCTTTCGGCGTCCTCCTTGGCGGCCATGACCTCTTCACAAAACAAGGCCACGGCCGCCCGAGAATGACGGTCGGCAGCGAGAGGTCCGCTCCAATCACGTCACTGAGGACACCGCGCTGCGCAGCCCACGCTGGTCAAAACTCCAACGTGTGTTCTGCGGTGTCCTCCCTTCCCTCGCAATGACGGCACGCAGCCGTCGCCCCCCGCCCTATTCGATGCAGGTACTGACCGAAGCATCCGTGCCCGGTCAGCACCTGTGTCAGGCGGTAGGTGGACGTATGCCCAGCTACGGTCCACCCAGGCAGAAAACACTGGGCGGACCGCCGCGGCGACGCGATCGTCCCGCTGGTCTGGCTTGGATAACCAGACCAGCCACCGTTTATACACGCGTCGCCGCGCCTGGCTTCGGGCCGTGGCTGCTTCCTCACCGTACGGGTCCACGCCCCGCTGGCGAAGGGCGCAGAGGCTTTGATACACCTCTGCGTCCATTTTCGCCAGCAGGTGAAACGGCGCGGAACCCGCCAGCAAGGTGGCGGCTGTGTAGGAGATCGTGCGGTATCCTCGCACGACCCTGATGGCGACCAACCTCTGCAACCGGCGGAGCACGAATGTGCCCCGCCGATTCGCCATCAAGCCGCCGGCCCATATTGGCGCGCCATAAAGCGCCATGGATCGGACGACTCCCAAATACAGCCGCCGTGCCGCCATGTTGGGCCCCCCCCCAGATTAGGCATTATGCGGCCTAACGCGGCCGCTGTCCTCTCAATACGGGGCCCAACCTTCCAAATGATGCCCGAAACGCCAGTAGCTGTCCAGGGTGAGGCCCAGATACTTCATCCGTCGCCCCACCCCGACTTGGGCTTCGCCCACCAGTTGAGAAGCCTGGCGCGGCACCCGCGACCACTAATGTTACACAGCCAGATGGCCTCGGTCTTTTGGGGTGCTACGCGTAACCCCACGCGCTCTACTTCAGCGACGACTCGTGCCGTGCCATCCTCCGCGAGGGCCACGGCCCCCCTCCACGTATCCCCGCCGGATATCACAAGGGTGTCGTCGGCATAGCAAACCAACGACACGCCGTCGGGGAGGTCATCTCGCAGCACCGCGTCGTAGGCTATGTTCCACAGGACCGACCCCTGTGGAACGCCGCGGTGCACCGCTCTCTCCTCCATCCCGTTCCGACCCGGGTATTGGACTATCCTGTCCCGCAGGTGGTCCCCGATCAGTCTGCATAGATATACGGGCACGCGGTGATACTGGAGTGCCCGGCCTATCGCCCACCAGGAGACCGTATTAAAGGCGTTGGCAATGTCCAACGAGACTGCCAACGCCCCGCCCCGGGAGATTACCGATTCCGCCAGGGTCCTCACGGTCGATATGGCGTCGACCGTGGAGCGGCCCCGGCGGAAGCCGGACTGTCGGTCGGCCAGATCGAGGCCGACGCACCTCCACAGACCTAACCCAGACCTAACCCAGACCTTTTTGTTTTTTTTTCTATTTTTTTTAGGCGGAGGGGAAATCTTCCATAAGACACCCCGGGGTAGTGTCGGATTCCTACCAACTGAAACCCCTCCGCCGCACTGACCCCGGGGCGGCATTGTTTACCACATTACTTCGCTCCCGGGGCAGTGGCCACTCGATGTTGCGCGTCGGCAGCGAAAATACCCCCCAGCCCCGGAGAAGCCACCCAAGTGGGTGTTTCCTCCTACCGGTGTGAAACGCCAACAATCCCATCTGTCCCGTAGGGACTTCGTCATTTGGGAGTGAGGGAAATCATCCCCCACCCCTTTGTCACCACCACCGTCCCCCCAGTGGTGGGAGCATGCGTTCCCGCCACTCCTCGTACCCCCTAAGGGCTCGCTGTAGTCAGGGGTAGCACCCCTCGGCTCGCACACCGTAGTCAGCCCGAAGGCTTCGTCATAAATGTAAATAAAACAAACACAAACACATACAACGAGGGGTGGGAATCGCTTTCCGTCCCCACGTCATCACCCCGGTTCCTCCGTACCTTCACGGAGACCGCGGCCCCCTCTTGGGTCCCTGGAGACCCCCTCTTGTTCCCTATGGGGGCCCATGCATTCCTGGCTTTAGTTGGGCGGCCAAGTTCTGATTTGAAATACTGGAACGGAAGATGAAAAACTAACTTCGCTTGCCCTCAGTCCCCAGATTGAATATTAGATAGTATAAATCAATAAAAATATAATAAATATAATAAATATAAAATATATAAATAAAATAACAGATCGGGCAAAAAGCAAAAGGAAAAGAAATAAAATTTAAATAAAAGAAAGTAGTATTTAAAGGAAAAAATGAGAAAACAACAACAAACCTGAGTAACGAGTTCGACGACGTCGTTTATTGTGGGCCTTTAAATGCGAACAGCCTGTCTTAATTAGATTATACGTTACAAAAACCTCGCCTGTCTGACCGGCGTCTGGCGTGTGCTCGCGTCACGCTGTTCTGAAACAAAAGAGACGGAACGAGGTGTAAATATACGGTAACGTTTGTCACTTTCTCCGTCTCGTTTTAATGTTCACGCGCTCCTGTTTGTGCTTGTCGCACTCAGGAGCGGGAAACTCAGCCGCCGCGTTACGCAGCTAAGCTAGTGGACTGTATATGTTTGTCTGCGTTCCCTTTAAACCGGGAAACGTCTGATTGCAGTTTTGGGGAAGACGAGATTCAACCTCGGTTCTTCCTCGACTGCAGGTCTCGACTGTCGTAGGAGAGGGTAACGGATGGAGGTTGTAAGGCTGCAACCGTACCCGGTCCTTGGTCCTTTACCACCTTCTTACGTGCGTACGGGCACGGTTGTGGTGCAGGTTTGCCAACGGCGCCCTTGGGTCGACTTACTATTGGGCCTGACACCACGTTGCTTAATGAATCAACGTCCTACGCGCAGCGACCGTACTAGGCTGGCGATCTTTGGGCGTGTTCTCGCGATTCGCCGTAAGCTGGGAGTTAAAATTGTCCCACACTTCGACTGGAAGATGGCAAAGCCACCCAGGGTATTTTATACGCCCCTGGATTGTGGGTTTCGAGCCGTTTGACAGTCAAGGGAGGATTCGAGGTCAACCTCGATACCTCCGACACGACCCCTGATTACAGCGATACGTGTTTTTTGTTCCTTTTTCAGACAAAGGTGGGTCGTAGCCACTGCTGAATACTTCGGACACGACCTCTGATTACAGCGATACGTGTCTGTATTCAGGCTGAGGTGGATCGTACCCACTGCTGAATTCGAAATCTCGGATTATAACCTGCGAGATCTTTACAGTCTTTGGATCAGGTCGTGTTCCGACCTGATCTGTTTAATTGGTAAACGGCTTACGGAAGTTCACGGGATGGGGTTGTTTCACAACCCGTTCCGTATTGAACGTCCTACGGAGGTTCACGGGATGGGGTTGGTTTTCAACCTGTTCCGTATTGAACGTCCTACGGAGGTTCACGGGATGGGGTTGTTTTCAACCCGTTCCGTATTGAACGTCCTACGGAGGTTCACGGGATGGGGTTGTTTTACAATCCGTTCCGTATTTGAACTTCCTGCCCACGTTTACGACTCTTTGATTTTAAATTGTAAACGGGTTTTGCGGAAGTATTGACGGTACCGGATGGATTCCCAATCCGTTCTCGTACTGCACTTCCAACCCACGTTTACAATTTCGTCGAAAGTTCGAGTGACTCGAAACTATTCGAGTCTTGGAAATTACGGGGGAGCGGGATCGTATGCCCATCTGCTCACTGCCGGTTCCAAGTTAAGAGTGACGATCTAGCCCGGCTAGTCAAATTCGGAGGAGAATCTCCGACTAGCGGCGCTGTAGACGAATTTGAATTCGTATTTGTCCAACTAACTACTCTCGTACCTTCTCTTTATACACGCGCCGAAACGTTAGCTCGAAATCACGCGTAGTTTCGTCGATCGCGTGATGTTTCGAAGAAATCCGTATGTGACAGTTTTTATAACCTGTCTTATTTTTGCGTAGCGGACACGAGAGTCGAACAGTCTCGAGTCGGTTACATTCGCAGAAAAACAATACCGGGTGACGAATAATATTCTACTATTCTTATATGCATCGAATTAACGCGATATTTAAACAAGTATAAAATATATCTGAAATATATATATATATATATCAGAATTCAAAGCATACTGCGATATGGTATGATATAATATATGTAGGTCAGTAGATAAATAATTTTGAAGGATAATAGAGGTTTAAAAGCTAAAGTATGCCGATAAAATAAAGGTGAGAGTAGGGAGTATAAATAAATAGGTGATTTTTAACTGTAGTAAAGTAATATAATATACTATACGGAAATCTTACTCAGGTAAAAACATGAAGGCCTGGAGGCTGTTAAAAGTAATATACAAAACTATACTATATTATATATAGATGGAGAGCAGGGAGGACTATAAGAAAAGGAGGGGAGAGTACAAGGTGCTGTGTGACAGGAAAAAGGAGGAGGAAAGGGAGAGGCTGATAAGGGAGGTGATGGAGGCAAAGATGGAGAACGGGGTGTGGGAGATAGTCAATAGGGGTAGGAAGAGAAGGAAAGGGGGGAATGAAGATATAAAGAAGGAGGAATGAAAAGAGCATTTTATGGGGAGCTTAGGGGGGGTAGAATGTAGGATAAGGATGGGAGGAGAGGAGAGCGGGAGAAGGGGGGAGGAAGAGGGGATAAGTAAGGAGGAAGTAGGAAGGGGGGTGAGGAAGTTGAGGGAGGGGAAAGCAATGGGAGGGGATGGGATCCCGAATGAGGCATGGAAGTATGGGGGGGGAGAGGGGGGTAGATCTGGTGTGGGAAATCTGTAGGAGAGTGTGGGACGGGGAGGGGTGGCCGCAGGATTGGAAGGAAGGGATAATAGTACCGCTGGCGAAAAAAGGGGGCGGGGCGAGAGCACAGGAGTATAGGGTGACGCTACTGCCGACCCTCTATAGGATCTATGCGGCGGTGCTGGTAGGGAGGCTGGAGAAGGAGGTGGAGGGGAAAGGCATGTTACCGGAAAACCAGGCAGGGTTTAGGAGAGGGAGGAGCACGTCGGATCACATTTATGTGTTAAACCACATCATAGGAAAGATGAGCACAAGAAGGAGAGGAAAGGTGGTGGCGCTCTTCGTCGATCTGCGGGCGGCGTTCGACACGGTGGGTAGGAGGGTGTTATGGGAGGCGATGGAGAAAAGAGGGGCGAGGGAGGGGCTGAGGGAAAGAGTGAGGGAGATATATAGAGAGACGAGCAGAGTGAGGGTGGGAGGGGAGTTGGGGGAGGGATTCTGGACGGCAAAGGGGTTGAGGCAAGGGTGCCCGCTGAGCCCGATGCTTTTTAATCTATTGATAGCGGATGTAGAGGAGGAGTTCAGGAAAGGAAGGTGGGGAGGGGTTGAAGTGGGGGAAGGAGGATTTGCACGCTAGCATATGCCGATGACCTGGTGCTGTTGGCGAGGGAAGAGAAAGAGATGGAGAGCATGATTAGGCGGTTGGAAGGATATTTGGAAAAAAGAGGCTGGATATAAACGTAGGAAAAACAAAAATGATGAGGTTCTGGAAAGGGAGATGGATTGGAGATGGAAAGGGAAAAGGATAGAGGAGGTGAAGGAGTTTAGGTATTTGGGATATGTGTTTAAGAGGAATGGGGGGCAGGAGGCACAAATTAGGGATAGGGTAAAGAAGGCGCGGGTGGCAATGCGGCAGGTATGGGGGATTGGTAAGAGGAAGTTTGAGAGGGATTGGGGAAGGAGGATGTGGCTGTTTGATACCCTGGTGTGGTCAGTGGCGGGATACGGGGTGGAGATTTGGGGGTGGAAAGAGAGAGAGGATATGGAGAGAATGCAGGAGAGGTACATCAGGTGGGAGGGAGTGGTGGATTGGAGGACACCGGAGTATATGGTGAGAGAGGAGACGAAGAGAATGAAGTTGAGGACGGGGGCAGGAGAAAGAGCATGGAGATACGAGGAGAAACTAGGTAGGGGAGAGGGAGGGGAGTTGGCCAGGTGGTGTTTGGAGGAGGCGAGGGAAAGGGAAAGGGAAGGGAGGTGGAACTGTCGGCATGGGAGAGAGAAAGGATGGAGTACAGACGGGAGAGATGGAGAGAGGGATATGGGAAGGAGGGGAAGGGTGAAGGGGGCGAGAGGGGTCGGAGGGATGGGGGAGGAAGATGGTAGGAGGCAGGAAGAGGAGAGAAGAGCCAGGATAAGGCAGTCCAGGTACAATAAGTGGTACAGGGAGATCGAAGTGGAAGAGGTACAGAAGTATTTGAGGGCAGGGTGGGGAGAGGCGAGGTACGAGAGGATAGCGAGGCATAGGCTGGGGAACGTGATGAGGGGGGGGGGAGATATTGGGAAGACGAGGAAGAGAGGAAATGTAGGATGTGCGGGGGGGGGGGGAGAAGAGACGTGGGAGCACGTCTTTGATCGGTGTGTTGGGGATGAGACAGGGGGTTGGGGAAAAGATAAGGGAAATTTTGGACGAAGAAGGGAAAGGGGAGGGATGGATGAAAAGACTGGAAGGAAAAGAGGAGAGATAGAGAGGAGGAAAGGGGGGAGAGGGTTCAGGAAGGAGGGAGGTAGGAAAGGAGGAAGGAGTGAAAGAAGGAATGGAATGAAAGTATGGAAATGGAAGTCAAAGGCGGAGGAGGCGGGTGTTGAGATACGGAAGCGTAGTTATAAGGTTAGGAAGTAGGAAACGAAGCGTTCGGTATAAAGCGCGTAGGTTAAGGTTAGGTTAAAAGTAGGATAAGTGGAAAGAGAGAGAGGGGAGGAAAGCGAACGAAGGAGGATAGGTATAAGGTAGAAGTTAAGTTAGTTTAAGGAAGAATTGTGAAAGAAAGGAGGAAAGGATCTGTAACCCTAAGGGGAAATCAATAAATTCATACTACTACTATATATATATATGTTGCGACGGACTGAAGATGCATCGTTGCGGCAACGTGAACACTGCTCCGCAACGATGTGAAACTGCTTCTTCAAACGAGCGGAAGCGAGAGCCCGTTCCTTCCGGTTGCCAGAGGAACCGGCAACGATTCGAAAGATCAGAACTACGTGAGATCTTATAGAGAGCTGACGTATTAGATTTGTGCACTGTTCGAATAAAGCTTGTTCTTGTTAGTTGGTTCACGTTCTCAGTTCTACGTTAATCTGTTCCGTGTTAATATGAGTTGTGCGCGAAACACCTCGTCCCGGCGCAACAGTGGTGTCAGAAGTGGGATGGAGACTCGTTCTGCTGCCGGGGCGGAGGCTCTGTCGTCGCTGGAGTCGCTTCTGGAGGGGTTGCAGCGGAATATCGCCACTCAGTTCCAGGAGCAACAGCGAATGTTCGTGGAGGAACGCGAGCGAGCTGAGGAGCGGCGTATGACGGAGAGGGCTGCCGCTTCGGCCAGAGATGCCGCGGTCGAGGAGAGGATTGGAGCCGTGGAGGGCCAGTATCAGGTCCTGTCCTCGAATGTCGCGCGTATTCTCGATCGGCTTTCGGGAGCTCCGGTCCGCGAAAGGGAGCGCGAGCCTGTATCTTCTATCGGGCTCGCGGGCCTGTCGGTTTCGCAGCCAGCCTCAGAGTGTGGAGAGGGGGAGTCAGAGTGTTTCCGATTTGGGCTACACTCTGAAGCCCTCCATGTATGATGGGAAATCTTGTTGGGAGGAATATAAAATTCAATTTGAAACGGTCGCTGAGGCAAATCTTTGGGATGGACCAAGGAAGGCTTTGGCCTTGGTCTGATCGTTGGAGGGGCCGGCTCGTAGCATTTTGACGACTCTCCCCGTTGAGAAACGTTTTATTTATGACGCGTTGATTTCGGCCTTGGAATTCCGTTTTGGAATGAGAAATTTGGCTAATCTAAACTATGTAATGTTTCAAAATTATAAACAACGGAGAGGGGAGTCC
Source organism: Colletes collaris (assembly GCA_030068185.1). Classification (NCBI taxonomy): domain Eukaryota; kingdom Metazoa; phylum Arthropoda; class Insecta; order Hymenoptera; family Colletidae; genus Colletes; species Colletes collaris. The sequence goes on along the minus strand of JASGYR010000199.1, from coordinate 64,534 downwards.
ATCTCCGATTTGGCGGCGGAAATTGAGAGGCTAGCTCAGGCCGCGTTTGGGGATTGCCCAGTCGAAGTTAGGGACAAGCTCGCGGCCTCTCAGTTCATTGCCGCGCTAGCCAATGAGGAGATGAAGCGGACGTTGCGACTCGGCGGTTTCGTCTTATTACGAGCCGCAGTTGTGAGAGCTCTAGAGATCGAAGCTGTCGAGGCGGTGTCGACGCCGTTTATTAGACCCGAACGGTATCTCAAGTCTTTTCCTTTTTCGGAGGGGGAGTCCCGTAAAAGAAGATTCGGAGAAGGAAGACCAGCAGAGACTGGAGGCGAGAGGTCCATGGAATGTTGGAGCTGCGGGGAAACGGGACATATGCGGTGGAACTGCCCCAAGAAGAGCCAGAAGAAGTCTGCATAGAGGGAGAAACTTCGGCTTTGTCTTCTTCCACCCCGTCGTACGGAAAGATGATTGTTAAGCGTCGAAGGAATCGCCGAGGAGATCTAGAAGGTGTATGTCGTCATCGTTATGGTTGTCCGCGAAGGAAGGACCTTTTGAAGAAGGGAAGAAGAGCACCTTTTTGAAAGGATAGGGCTCGTAGGAGCACCTTTTTGAAAGGACGGCGCTCGAAGGAGCACCCTTTGGAGGGAGAGGGCTCGTGGGAGCACCCTTTGGAAGGATAGGGCTCGCCAGGGCACCTTTTGGAAGGAGAGCGCTCGTCGGAGCACCTTTGAAGGGATAGGGCTCGTGGGAGCACCTTTTGAAGGGATGGCGCTCGTAGGGGCACCTTCTGAAGGAAAGTGCTCGATGTTGTGGATCCCCTGCCAAGGTCTTTGCTGAAGGTGGCGACAGGAAGGCACGTGAGGAGTCGGCTGGATGAGTTGGTTTTCCGTAAGGTCCGTTCCCCGAAATCCAATCTAAGGGTCGTATATGTGAATCGACTCGCTCGGTACGATTCACGGGAGGTTTCCTGCAAGGATGCAGGGAGATGAGGATCGAGGTTGATGGCCGACATCTTCGCCCAAGAAGAGGACGTTTCGTCGCAGAAGGCTAGGGTAGGGGTTACTTGCTGGCGGCGGACAGCCTCTCTTCTTTGCGTGTCGCAAACGGTCGTGGAAGCGTAATCCTCACCGGGAGGGTTACCCCACAGCCGGGGCTCCATCCGGATGGGGTTCTGGTGGCCGGACTGCAAAGTCGTAGTTTGTTCCGGACCACCATTTCATCGAGGAAATTCTCCTTGATGATTGGGGAACATCTCTAGGGGGGCTGTTCCGTTTAGCTGGGGGAACTCACATTCGAGAAGACGTCAAGAAAGAAGCGCGCAAGTCGCAAGTATTCAAGGGGAAGGGCGAGGAGCAGTCGGGATCTCTTCATTCTCGCAGAGGAATTTTGGAAGTTGCACCGGCGTCTTGCTCAAGGTTTTTGAGTGGTTTTCCTTGAGACGGAGGACGAATGTCAAAGCGCTAACTGTCTGGTAAAGGCCACTCAGGTAAATGTTCGATCTATTCGTTTGTTTACTTTACAGACAGAGGTGTTTTAAACTTGAGGCACATTTGGAGGTTGGAGGTTCATACTGAAGTCGCCTGTTCGAGCTGAAGTTGCCTGTCCGAGCTGAATCTGCCGCGGTCGAGACGTCCGCGTTTTGAAGAGGGGGAGCAGCCTTGCGACGGACTGAAGATGCATCGTTGCGGCAACGTGAACACTGTTCCGCAACGATGTGAAACTGCTCCTTCGAACGAGAGGAAGCGAGAGCCCGTTCCTTCCGGTTGCCAGAGGAACCGGCAACGATTCAAAAGAGGAGAACGACGAGAGACCTCGTGGAGTAAAGACGTGTTGACAAAGCTCAGTTAATAAAGTTCCCTACTCATCAGTTCTTAGTTTCTAGTGTTGTGTTTAGTTGTTGTGTTTTAATGAGTTCAACAAGAAACGCCTCGCTCCGGCGCAACATATATATAAAAACTGCGTGTGTAGTGCCATCTAATTGTTTAATTATGAAAACCAGGTATGATAAATATAGATAGATAGAGATTAAGATAGATAGAGATAGAGATTAATATATATATACATAAAATCCAGTGATATAGTGTATCAAGATAGATTAAATTTATGTGTTAGGGGGAGTAGGTTTGAAACAACATCGCCTAACGGTGGTCCGGATCTCTAGGTCAGGAACGTCGGGAAAAGAATACAAGTGGGTTTTAATTTTCACGTAGCCGATGAATACGACTACGTCGTTTATTAAATCGTCTTACGTGAGACAAAAACCCGTCTGCCGGTCTAGACGCGTTACCGGCTGTCTAGCTTCGATGATCTGTAACAGAAAGAGACAAGAATAGGCGTTAAATACCTGACAACGTGACTCACGTCGGATGTCTTTCTCTTTCGCGCTCGCGCCTGGTTTGTGCTTGTCGCACCCAGGAGCGGGAATCTCAGTCGCCGCGATACGCGGCTATATTAGTGGATCTGTATGTGTGAGAGCGTTCCCTTTAAATCGGGAATCGCTCGCTTATTGTTTCTTTATGCAAGATTCTAATTCCGCTATCTTTCAAGCCTGCCACTCTTGGTTGTCGTAGGAGGGGCGATCAGAGGGAGGTTGTAAGATTCCAACCGTCGCCCTTATCCTCGGCCCTTCACCGTCTGGTTATGTGCGTACGGGCACGTTGCGGTACCGGTTTGACAACGGCGCCCTTGGGCGACTTACAGTTGCTCCGGATACCACGTTCCTTTTAGAATCGACGTCCTACGCACTGCGGCCGTACCAGGCGAGCGATTTTGGGACGTGATCTGATAATTTTGCCGTAAGCTGGGAGATCCTTGATGTCCCGCGTTTCGGCTAGAAGACGGCGAATCCACTCAAGGGTATTTTATTTCTACCCTTGGTCTGTGGGTTCGTAACCGTTCGAAAAACCAGGAAGGATCGAGTTTATGACTCGATCCGTGGGGAGACGGTGGGTCCACCCAGGGAATTGTCGGTAAGCCCTGGACTGTGGAGCCGTCTAGCCCTTGGAAGCTCGAATAACTCGACGCTTTAATTTTATGTTTATGTTGTGTCGCACTGAGCTAGATCGTTGATCTAGGAACTCGCGACAAAGCAGGCTAATCTTTTGGAGAAGCTTCTCAACGAAGGGTCGAATAACTCGACCGATTCGGAGATTTTTTAAAACTTCTCGATAGCGTGCTCGCTTATCGATATGCTCCGTTCAGTGGCTCGATAGCAAGTGACGGACGAGCACGAGTTGCCAAAAGTGTGCGCGTGAGAGGGGGAATCCTTGCGTGGCGCTGCCGTGGCGTCCCTCGTCCGTCTTTGTTTAATTTCTAATTGTCGTACCTTCTCTATGCCTGGGCGTTGAACTTGGCTTGTTCGAACTCGAACGTTACTTTATCGTTCGCGTGACTTTACAGAAAACCTCGAGAACCGTGTTTTTCTGTCCTCTAATGTTTCGAATAGCGGACGCGTCGACCTAGAATCTTCCTGGTCGGTCGCGTAACCGAAAACAAACCGGGTAACGAATTATTTCGGATTTCAATTAACTATCGCATTTTAATCGATATTTAAACAATATGCAAATAAAATAAAATGAAAAGGTATAAAGAAAACTCTCCAAAGTGAAGTGAAATAGATGTTACTGAGATAAATAATGCTAGGTGTAAATAAAATAAATGAACATAAATAAGTATAAGTAATTTAATAAATTATAAAGTCAGTGTCTAGTGAGGTATGGCATGGTGCCTACGTGCTATAAGACTGCTAAATAAATAAATAAATAAAGGTAAAAGTAATACTCGGGAATAAAATAAATGCGTGCAACAACGACGTCATCTTTCCATCTTGTTGGCTGCTACGCTCGACCAAACGCGCAGGCGCGATGACGTAGCAGCCCGTGTCACTGGCTCAGCGCACGCACCTCCCACCCCACGTCACTTCCGTCGGCCATGTTGCCGTTTCGACCATGAGGTCTGGGCGAAGAACTTTCGGCCGGCCCCCCGGCCCCGCCACCGCACCACCCGCGACCAGGAGGTGTAGCGCGACCCAGAAAGTTTCACGCCACACCCCTCCCGGGCCAAAAGTGCAGTGCTAAGTGTCAGGACCGCGAAACCCGGCCTCGCCCAGACCGGAAGAAGAAGCTCTGTGTCCCCCCCCTGTGATCGTGAAGTGAAACGTGCGTGCGCGAGTTCGGAGCACGTGTTGTGAAAATGCCTGCAGGAAAAAGTTCTCCCGGCCTGCAGTTCCCCTAGGCTCTCCTCATGTCACCCCAGTGACTAATTTACCCTACGTGCCCACCCTCTATCCGAAGAGGATGGGTTATCCCTCAATTTTCTTCTAATCTATGATGACGGAGTGGGCAGACGCATGCGCGGTGACGTCACGTCGACATCTGCGCATCGTCTGTCCCTGTCCTAAGCCATCTTTCCTGCTCTATTATTATGGGCCATAAATCTGTCAGAATTCTTACTTACTTCTGCAGCATCCTCTCAGTCTCACGGGGAGGCTGCCCGGCTCGGGGTACTAGTCGCAAATATTTGCGACGCGTCGATGCCCCGGGTCGGGCGAGCTTCTCCTCGCCGGGCGGTGTACTGGTGGTCGGCCGCGATCGCGGAATTGCGGGTCGCGAGTGTCCGCGCCCGACGCCAGTACGCCCGAGCGCGCCGTCGTCTACGACCGGACGATGGCGTGGCGCGAGCGAGGGCAGATGACCTGTATGAGGCATACCGGATGGCGCGGGTTGCTCTTCAGGTCGCCATCAAACGGGCCAAGACCCGGGCATGGAAGGATCTCCTCCAGACCCTCGATGACGATCCTTGGGGGCGGCCGTACAGGGTGGTGCTGAAGAAGCTCCGCCCGAGGGCGCCCCCCGTCACCGAGGGTCTTGCCCCCCGGCTGCTGGAGGACGTGGTCAATACTCTTTTCCCAATTCGGGTGAGGGGACCACGCCCTCCGGCGGAGGCGGCAGTCCCAAGGGAGTGGGCGGCCGGACTGGGGGTCACTCAGGGGGAGCTGGCCGCGGCCATCAGATGGCTCGGGGCGCGTAACACGGCCCCGGGTCCGGATGGTGTGCCCGGCCGGGTTTGGGTCTTGACCCAGGGCGTCCTTGGGGCCGACCTCAGGCGGTTGTTCGACCGATGCCTGAGGGACGGGCGATTCCCCCCTAGTTGGAAGGTGGCGAGGATGGCCCTCCTCCGGAAGGAGGGTCGGCCCGCAGAGTCTCCCTCCGCATACCGGCCCATCTGTCTCCTCGACGAGGTGGGCAAGCTCTTCGAGCGGGTGATTGGTGCCCGCCTCGTCGAGCACCTGTCGCGGGGTGCCCCCGGCCTGGCCGACTGCCAGTACGGTTTCTGGGAGGCTCGATCGACCATCGATGCGATAGGGCGTGTCAGGGCCCTCTCGGAGTCGGCCGTCTCCCGGGGAGGGGTGGCTTTGGCAATATCCTTGGATACTGCCAACGCCTTTAACACCCTGCCCTGGGGTCCCCCTTTGTCTCGGGGCGGTCATCGGGGATTATCTCCGCGGCAGGTGGATCGAGTATCCGAGCCGGGATGGGCATATGCGGAGGGAGGTGTACTGCGGGCCACTCCTGTGGAACATCGCGTACGACGCAGTGTTGCGGGCCGACCTCCCCGACGGCGTCAGCGCCGTGTGTTATGCAGATGACACACTGGTGCTGGCCGTCGGGGCGCACTGGGGAGGGCCAAGCGTCTCGCGGAGGAGGGGGCGCAACGCGTCGTCGACCGGATCAGAGGGATGGGGATGACGATGGCGGTCCATAAGACCGAGGTGATAGCGTTCCATTCACCTCGGCAGGATCCGCCACCCCCTCTGATCCGCGTGGGTGAGGCTAATATCGAGGTGAAGCCCCAGATGAGGTGCAGAAGGGTCACCGTGGGGTTTTTAGTGGGTAGGTCCCGCGCCCGTTATAATGGGCGCGGGGAATCCCACACACCCCTCCCGCCTCTCCCCAAAGAGGTGGGAGGGAGTCTTTCGAAGATTTTCCCCACGACAAAAAAAAAAAAAAAAAAAAAAAATCCTCTGTCTCTAATCCCTTATGGCCCGCCCATCTCCCGTCCTCGTTCCTCTAGCTCTCCTCGTGTGAATAGGGTCCTCTCACAAACAAACAAACACTTGGCGTCCCAACTGTCATCTGTCAATTCTAACTGTCATTTTCGTTTTTCGGACGGCATTACGCACCCCGGAGATAAAAACCTTGATTTCTGGCGCACAGACACAGGGTTTATCCCGGTTTTTATCTCCGCTCTTTCCTTTCCACTGAAGCTTTCACTTCCGCACACCTCTGGGGAGGTCACTCCATTTTTTCCCTAGAAAAACCATCTACTTGTCCGGAGTGCCGAGGACACCCGACCGCACGCTCCTACGTCACACGAGCGCTAGAGTCCTAACCCAGACCTTCTTCTTTTTTTTGTACGTGGGGAAATCTTCATGGACACCCCGAGGCCCCAAGTAGGGGGGGGGGCCTCGGGGTAGTGCCGGACTCCTGCCGGCTAAAACCCCACGGTGACCGTCCTCCGGCGCTGCGGCGGGGGACCGGGAAGTCTAGTGAGACATCACAGAGCCCCCCGCCTTGCCTTGCCTGTCAAGGCTCATCCCGGGAGGAAGGACAACATGTCCATTCCCCCCCTGATTTCTCCGCTGCGGACGCCAGGTCACCCGACGCCCGCGAACCCGGGGCTGCCTTCGGTGCTAGGGCCCCACGCACCGAGCACCTGCAGCCCCCAGGGACGGGCCGTCAACCCCCAGGCCACCGACATGGTGGTCGGAGAATGCAAACGGGCCGCCCCACTTCTGGAGGCCCGTCCGGACCTCAAGGCCGTTGGAGGGGGCCAGGAGGCGAAGGATGTCTCGCCCTGGCCCCCATCCGAGCCCTCCCTCTCCGAGCGGGATGCGCGGCCCGCTCGTGCCCCCGCTCAGCAGCCTCCTTCTGTGACATGACTACCTCACAGAAGGAGGCCACCACTTGCCAGGTTTTCTCGCTGGCCACCATCTTTCCCACTGTGGTGGCCAGCGAGAGATTCCTCCCAACTTCCTGTTCCAGGACACGGCGCTCATCTGTCCACGCTGGGCAGACTGCCAGCGTGTGCTGCGCCGTGTCCTAGGGTCCACCACAATGGTGACACACCGCCGTCGCTTCCTTCCCGATTCGACACAGGTACTCACGAAAGCAACCATGCCCGGTGATTACCTGTGTCATCCTGTAGGACAGCCTACCTAGTTTGTCCTGCCACTCTTGCCAGTGTGGCAGGACTGCACCCACGGACCGTTGCGTGGCCCCAGCCCGAATCATTTGCTGGAACCACATAAATACAACGGTCCTTTGGGCATGGCGCCTCGTCTCCTCGACCGCTTGCCTCCACCCCTCTGGCGGTCTCTCAGACTCCTGGAGCTCCCTGGAGTGCCTGTAAACTTGTCGGTTTCTCCAAGCTAGGAGCTCCAGGGGCGGGAGACACGCCAGGGTAGTAGCCGCCTCGTGGGAGATGGTGCGATACCCTCTACTCACCTGGATGGCCAACCGGCGGTTGACGCGGCGCAGCATCTCCGTGCTGCGCCGGCTGGCATCCAGGTCCAGGGACCAAACTGGGGCCCCGTAGAGGGCAATTGAGCGCACCACCTCCACATAGAGGCGACGAACCCCCACATCGGGCCCCGCAATGTTCGGGAGAAGGCGGCCAAGTGCAGCAGCCGCCTTCTCCACCCGGGGAGCCAAGCGGTCGAAATGGTCGACGAAGCGCCATCGGCTGTCGAGGATTAGGCCGAGATACTTCATCTGGGCCTTCACCTCGACGTAGGCTGTCCCAACTCGGATCCGCAGGCCGGACGGTGGCACCCCACGAGGGCCAAGTCTTTGAAAGTACATGGCCTCCGATTTCTGGGGCGCCGCGTCTAGACCTAGCCTGCGGATTTCGGCGACGACGGTGGCCACCGCCACCTCCGCCACGCGCGCTGTCCCTCTCCAGTCTGGCCCACTGACGAGCACCAGCGTGTCATCGGCATAACACGCCAGCGCTACGTCAGCGGGCAGAGGGGCCCGCAATACTGAGTCGTACCCGATGTTCCATAGCAGAGGACCTAAAACCGACCCCTGCGGAACACCGCGTACGACCCCCCTCCGCATGAATACTCCATCCCGGCCGGTGCAACTGAATCCACCTGTGGCTAAGGTAGGACCCGACTATCCTCTTCAGGTATGGGGGCACACGATGATACTCTAGTGCCCCCATAATCACCTCCCAGGGCAGGGTGTTAAAGGCGTTGACTATATCTAGAGATATCGCCAGAACCACCCTACGCTGGGAGGTGGCCCCTTGAGAGAGGGAACGGACCAACTCGATGGCATCGAGTGTGGACCGTCCCTCTCTAAAGCCGAATTGGCAGTGGGCCAAGTCGGGTCCTTCTGTGGACAGGTGGTTGGTGAGGCGGGCAGCCACAATGCGTTCAAAGAATTTGCCCGCCTCATCCAACAAACACACCGGCCGGTACGCGGTGGGCGCACCTGCGGGCCTTCTCGCCTTCTGGAGAGGGACCAGCCGCGCCGCCTTCCAAGGCGAGGGGAATACCCCTCGGCGGAGGCAACCGCTGAGCAGCCACCCGAACCGCGGACTCAAAACGCCAAGGACATAGGCCAACACCTGGCCAGGCGCGTCATCGGGACCCGGAGCAACCCTCCGAGCCCTCATCCGACGCACGGCCCGGCCCATCTCCTCGGGGGTGACCTCCAATTCCTGGGACCAGATGTTAGGGTCCCAGGGTTCTCGAGGAGGTGGTTTCCCGTTCCGGTTATACCCCGGGGACAGGGTTGATACAACCTCCTCTAAAAACTGGCGGTCGAGGGTTTCTGTCAGAGGGGGCGCCCATGGACGAAGCTTGTCCTTACAAGCTTATACGGGCGCCCCAGGGATCCCTATACAGCTCCCCGAGAAGGTCCTTCCATGCCCGCGTCTTGGCGTCTTGGATGGCGCGCTGGAGGGTCCGGCGCTCCATGGCGAACTCCTCATAAATACGCGCCATCTGCTCCGCGGTCGGGCGTCGACGACGTGATCTCCGGGCGCGGGTATATCTTCGGCGGGCGCGCGCACACCGTGCGTTGCACTGTTCGATATGCGGCGACCACCAATACGCCGCGCCCGTCCATCCGGGAGGCCTGACCCGGGGCATGGAGGCATCACACACCTCCTTGCATTTGCCCCGGAACCACTCGGCCTCTCTCTCAACGTCGTCGACGGGTCCATCCTCTGGTTCAGACCAGGCTGCCGCCATCGCGGCTGCCTCCGCCATCGCCCAATCCATCCTCTTTATTGACCATCGCGGGGGGGGGGGGGGCTGCAGCATCCACCACACGCCTCCGGCCCAGCGGCTCCCTTCGCGCCGGAGTGGCCATCACCGACATGGTGATGTAGAGGTGGTCACTAAGTGTGGCCACTTCTGCGACCACTCGCCACCCAGACACGAGTCGCAGGGCCGCAGGGGTTGCCCACGTCAAATCGATGATGGACGTTCCCTGCGGCCCCACGAACGTGGCTTCGGAGCCCTGATTTATCAGGCGGAGGTCGTACATACCCTCGAGGTATGTACTGCGTGGGAGGGGGAGCGCCGTGTCCTGGTCGGCGTCATCGGGCGGGATGTCTCGCTGCCGGGCATGGTACGCGCCATGCTCGACAGCGAGGAGAAGTGGAAGGCCGTGTCCTCCTCCTGCAAAATCGTAATGTTGCAGAAGGAGACCGCGGGAAGGGAGCGCGAGCGTCAGCGGCGCGCTGAGGCTCGCGCTCGTTTGGTGGCGAGAGAGCGTCGCCTGGGCGTCAGGCGACGCGGGCGGCCCCCTCGGCGTGGCGCATGACCCAGGCTGGGAGGGGGGGTCCTGATAGGAGCCCCCTCCCGCCAGGTGGCGTAGGGTCGGACCGGATGGGGTGGCAGTGCCTCCTGTCCGGGTCCGGCGCACGGAGCGGCACCCTCGGGGGTCTGGTGCGGCCATAGGCTGCCGGTCGCCGAGGGGTAGAAACGGGGTCGCGGGCGGTTGCGAGTTGGGAGCCGCCACTAGACGCGGCCCCGGGACGTATGGCGGCAGGACGATGTGGCCTCGTCCTGCCGCTATGTTACAGGGTGATTACCGGGGGAACCGTTTGTCCCCCGCGGGTGGGCGCAAAGCGCGGCCACGGTGAGGATACCGGATGTATGCTTCGAGCGATTCCCGGTATCCTCCCAAATCGTGCGGAAGGGTCACCGTGGGGTTTTTAGTGGGTAGGTCCCGCGCCCGTTATAATGGGCGCGGGGAATCCCACACACCCCTCCGGCCTCTCCCCAAAGAGGTGGGAGGGAGTCTTTCGAAGATTTTCCCCACGACAAAAAAAAAAAAAAAAAAAATGCGGAGGTCGTGCTCGGCCGCCCAACCCAGTAACGCCTCGCCACGGCGGTTAGTCCTGGGGATGCCCCATGCTGCTGCATGAGCATTGAAGTCCCCCAGGACCAATATCGGACGGGGTTGGCATCTCCTGATGCAATCACCCACCCCGTCCAGGTATGCCGTATATGCGTCGAGGTCGCAGTTGGGCGACACGTAGCAGCCCACAACCGCGATATTTTTTTTTTTTTTTTTTGTCGTGGGGAAAATCTTCGAAAGACAAGCTCCCACCTCTTTGGGGAGAGGCGGGAGGAGTGTGTGGGATTCCCCGCGCCCATTACTTTTATAACAGGCGCGGCACCTACCCACTAAAAACCCCACGGTGACCTTTCCGCACTATTTGGGAGGATACCGGGAATCGCTCGAAGCATACTTCCGGTATCCTCCCCGTGCCCGCGCTTTGCGCCCACCCGCGGGGGGACAAACGGTCCCCCCGGTAAACGCCCTGTCTCATAGCGGCAGGACGAGGCCACATCGTCCTGCCGCCATCCGTCCCGGGGCCGCGTCTAGTGGCGGCTGCGAGCCCCAACTCGCAACCGCCGCGACCCCGTTTCTACCCCTCGGAGGCCGGCAGCTCATGGCCGCACCAGGCCACCGAGGGTGCCGCTCCGTGCGCCGGGCCCGGACAGAAGGCACTGCCACCCCATCCGGTCCGACCCAACGCCGCCTGGCGGGAGGGGGCTCCTATCAGGACACCCCTCCCAGCCTGGGTCATGCGCCATGCCGAGGGGCCCGCCCGCGTCGCCTGACGCCCAGGCGACGCTCTCTCGCCACCAAACGAGCGCGAGCCTCAGCGCGCCGCTGACGCTCGCGCTCCCTTCCCGCTTCTTCCTTCTGCAACATTACGATTTCGCAGAAGGAGGCCACGGCCCTCCACTTCTCCTCGCTGCCGAGCATGGCGCGTACCATGCCCGGCAGCGAGACATCCCGCCCGATGACGCCGACCCAATGTGGGTGATCAGGCACGCGGTACGGCTCGGCGGCGACCGCCAGGCCAACCCCCCACTCCGCGAGGACTTGGGACATCATGTCCTGTGCCGCGCGGCAGTGTTTGAGATTGGCCTGGAGGAGGCGGCGGGGCGCCGTTATTTAACGGCCGTCCCAGCCTCCTCCCGGCTCTCCGTCCCCGTGGCACCGTCCACCTCCATTGTGGAAGCTACCAGCGACCGCGGTGCCTGAATCGGGGTGGGCCCCTTCTTCTACCCCTTCGGGGAGGGGGGAGAGCACTTTTTGCTCCCCACCCTGTGATCGGCTTGCCTCCCCATGTCCGCACATAGCGGGCAGTGGGGGGCCGCCGAGCACTGGCTCGCGCGGTGGTCATTCGCCCCGCAGCGGTAGCACTGACCGCTACGGTCCACCGGCGAGGTGCACCACTGCCTCACGTGCACCAACTCGAGGCAGCGGTGACACTGGAGTGGGCGCGGCTCGAGTATCTCCACTCGCGCCGAAACCCACCACACCAATACCCTCCCGGATTCCGCCACATTTCGGGCGGCGGAGAGGGGACACCGGGCCCACACCGACCCCAGGCCGGAAGGAGACCTGCGGATTTCTCCGACCCGCACGTCTCCCTCGGGGCAATCACCCGCCCTCGCCAGAGCACAGAACACCTCCTGCGCGGTGATCGAGTCGTCCAACCCACATATGCGCATCTCTGTGCGCTTCGTGGGCCGGGCGACTCGGACACCCCGCTCGCCCAGCTGCTCCTGGAGCCTCCGGGTGAGTCGGGCCGCCTTCTCGCCGCCCTGTGGACCAGGGATCTCCAAGAGGAGACCCCCGGTAACGGCCCTCTTCGCCCTCACGGAAGCGATGCCGAGCTCCTCCAGGGATATATTATCCCTGGCGAGCTGCATCGCCCCCGCGAGTGTCAGGTCACCTCCCTGAGGAACGGTCAGCGTCACTGCTGCCGTTTTAGGGGGGCGCCCTGGTCGCACCTTCGCGGCCTTTCCCTTGGCCGCGGGCGGCGAGGTAGCACGTCGCGGCTGCGAGGCCTTCCTCACCGCTCTCTTCGCCTTCGCCCTACCACCTCGCTCACACGACACCCCTTGGGATGGTGCCGTGGAGGACGCGCACCGGGGCCACAGGTACACTACCCCACTGAGGGGCCGATACCCGCGGCACAGGAACGGCCACGGTGGGAGGAGCCTTCCCCCCCCCCCGCCTTCCCCGCCCGAGCCGACCTTGGTCGGGGAGGCACCGCCTTCCCGCCGACCGCACCTCCGTGGAGGAGCTCCTCCCGGAAGGCGGCCAGTTTGCCTGCGATCATGTTCCCGATCCTCCTCAGAAGTTCGTCCTCTGAGGAGAGTGGGGAACTCTGCGCGGCCGGAGTGCGGGTGGAAGTTCCCCGCAACACCGCCGCCGCACTCCGCTTTCTTCCACGACCCTGGGTCGTTGTGGTGGAGGTGGAGGAGGAGGGAGGATAGGAGGGAGGCTGTTCCAGCGCGCCTCTGCCCTCATCCTCCCCCGTCGCTCCTCCTCTACCTGGAGCTGCAGCCGGGCATTTCGCCCACACATCTCCTGCGCCGCCACCCTCATCCTCTGGGCCGCTTTCCTAAGGGGGTCTGCCCCGCAGGTCTTCTGCCCCTTCAAGGAGCAGGCAGCGACCACCTTCTCCACCCGCCTCAGGGACGAGGAGATCCTCTCGGATATCTCCTCGGTCACCTCGTCCCTGAGGCAACTTACCATCACGACCGGGTTCATCGCCCGGTCCACTCCGTCGCCGGCCTGTCCCGTCCGCTTCCCCTTGGAGCCTATGTGGCTCCTCGTGAAGGAGAAGGTCGAGACTGACGCAGTCTCGTCGTCCTCCTCCTTCTTCCACGAAGCCAGGCCAGGCGCTGAGTGAGGCGCAAGCACCGTCACTCCAGCCCCAGCACCGTCTTCGTCCTCCCCAACCGAAACAACAAGTCCCATCCCCTTTTTATTTTGAAAATCCATGTGAATCCCACGCGTAGGTCGGAAATAAAGGTCCACCCGGGCAGAGCCGCCTCACCCGGGTAAGCCTAATACTCCGGTGGTTCGGCAGGTGCCCCGGAGGTGGTCGCTTGGGATTTTGCCTTCTCCCCCAACCATGCATCCCATCGCCGCGCACCATAGCTTAGGATTGGAGGGCGATTTTATAGAGTCGCCATACTCTTGGCCCAGGCGGTTAAGCCAAGGCCCCCGCTTCTCCTGCAGTCCCGTACCATTCACAAAACCAAAAAAAGGAATTGTGAGTGGGTCGTTGTGACGACCAACAGGAGGCTCACGGTGTGATTAGCTTCAGGTACCTCGGGGTCGCTACGCCCCGTACTGCGGCCGACGATTGCCGGAAACAGCCCCTGAGGGGAAAGTAAGATACTAAGAAACTAAGAAACTAGGAAACTAAGAAACTATGAAACTAAGAAACTAAGAAACTAGGAAACTAAGAAACTAAGAAAGTAAGGAGCTAAGAAACTAAGAAACTATGAAACTAAGAAGCTAAGAAACTAAGAAGCTAAGAAACTAAGAATCTAAGAAACTGAGAAACTAAGAAACTAAGAAACTAAGAAACTAAGAAACTAAGAAGCTATGAAACTAAGAATCTAAGAAGCTATGAAACTAAGAAACTAAGAAACTAAGAAACTAAGAAACTAAGAAACTATGAAACTAAGAAACTATGAAACTAAGAATCTAAGAAGCTATGAAACCAAGAAACTAAGAAACTAAGAAACTAAGAAACTAAGAAACTAAGAAACTAAGAAACTAAGAAACTAAGAAACTAAGAAACTAAGAAACTAAGAAACTAAGAAACTAAGAAACTAAGAAACTAAGAAACTGAAAAACTCAGAAACTATGAAACTAAGAAACTAAGAAACTCAGAAACTAAGAAACTAAGAAAGTAAGAAACTAAGAAACTAAGAAACTAAGAAACTAAGAAACTAAGAAACTAAGAAACTAAAATAAGAAACTAAGAAACTAAGAAACTAAGAAACTAAGAAACTAAGAAACTAAGAAACTAAGAAACTAAGAAACTAAGAAACTAAGAAACTAAGAAACTAAGAAACTAAGAAACTAAGAAACTATGAAACTAAGAAACTAAGAAACTAAGAAACTGAGAAACCATGAGACTAAGAAACTAAGAAACTAAGAATATAAGAAACTAGGAAACTAAGAAACTAAGAAACTAAGAAACTAAGAAACTAAGAAACTAAGAAACTAAGAAACTAAGAAACTAAGAAACTAAGAAACTAAGAAACTAAGAAACTAAGAAACTAAGAAACTAAGAAACTAAGAAACTATACAACTATGAAACTAAGAAACTAAGAGTCTAAGAAACTAAGAGACTAAGAAACTAGGAAACTAAGAAATTAAGAAACTAAGAAACTAACAAACTACCAACTAAGAAACTGGGAAGTTAAGAAACTAAGTAACTAAGAAACTAAGAAACTAAGAAACTAAGAAACTATGAAACTAAGAAACTAAGAAAGTAAGAAACTAAGAAACTAAGAAACTAAGAAACTAAGAAACTAAGAAACTAAGAAACTAAGAAACAAACTAAGAAACTACCAACTAAGAAACTAAGAAACTAAGAAACTAAGAAACTAAGAAACTAAGAAACTAAGAAACTAAGAAACTAAGAAACTAAGAAACTAAGAAACTAAGAAACTAAGAAACTAAGAAACTAAGAAACTATGAAACTAAGAAACTAAGAAACTAAGAAACTATGAAACTAAGAAACTAAGAAACTAAGAATCTATGAAACTAAGAAACTAAGAAACTAAGAAACTAAGAAACTAAGCAACTAAGGAACTAAGGAACTAAGAAACTAAGAAACTAAGCAACTAAGAAACTAATAAGCTATGAAACTACGAAACTATGAAACTACGAAATTAAGAAACTAAGAAACTAACAACTAAGAAACTAGGAAGCTAAGAAACTAAGAAACTAAGAAGCTATGAAACTAAGAAACTAACTAACTAAGAAGCTAAGAAACTAAGAAACTAAGAAACTAAGAAACTAAGAAACTAAGAAACTAAGAAACTAAGAAACTAAGAAACTAAGAAACTAAGAAACTAAGAAACTAAGAAACTAAGAAACTAAGAAACTAAGAAACTAAGAAACTAAGAAACTAAGAAACTAAGAAACTAAGAAACTAAGAAACTAAGAAACTATGAAACTAAGAAACTAAGAAACTGAGAAACTAAGAAACTAACAAGCTAAGAAACTATGAAACTAAGAAACTAAGAAACTAAGAAACTAAGAAACTAAGAAACTAAGAAACTATGAAACTAAGAAACTAAGAAACTAAGAAACTAAGAAACTAAGAAACTAAGAAACTAAGAAACTAAGAAACTAAGAAACTAAGAAACTAAGAAACTAAGAAACTAAGAAACTAAGAAACTAAGAAACTAAGAAACTAAGAAACTAAGAAACTAAGAAACTAAGAAACTAAGAAACTAAGAAACTAAGAAACTAACAAACTACCAACTAAGAAACTAGGAAACTAAGAAACTAAGAAACTAAGAAACCAAGAAACTAAGAAACTAAGAAACTAAGAAACTAAGAAACTAAGAAACTAAGAAACTAAGAAACTAAGAAACTAAGAAACTAAGAAACTAAGAAACTAAGAAACTAAGAAACCAAGAAACTAAGAAACTAAGAAACTAAGAAACTAAGAAACTAAGAAACTAAGAAACTATGAAACTAAGAAACTAAGAAACTATGAAACTAAGAAACTAAGAAACTAAGAAACTAAGAAACTAAGAAACTAAGAAACTAAGAAACTAAGAAACTAAGAAACTATGAAACTAAGAAACTAAGAAACTAAGAAACTAAGAAACTAAGAAACTAAGAAATTAAGAAACTAAGAAACTAAGAAACTACCAACTAAGAAACTAGGAAGCTAAGAAACTAAGAAACTAAGAAACTAAGAAACTATGAAACTAAGAAACTAAGAAACTAAGAAACTAAGAAATTAAGAAACTAAGAAACTAAGAAACTACCAACTAAGAAACTAAGAAACTAAGAAACTAAGAAACTAAGAAACTAAGAAACTAAGAAACTAAGAAACTAAGAAACTAAGAAACTAAGAAACTAAGAAACTAAGAAACTATGAAACTAAGAAACTAAGAAACTAAGAAACTATGAAACTAAGAAACTAAGATACTAAGAAACTGAGAAACTGAGAAACTAAGAAACTAAGAAACTAAGAAACTATGAAACTAAGAAACTAAGAAACTAAGAAACTAAGAAACTAAGAAACTAAGAGTCTAAGAAACTAAGAAACTAAGAAACTAAAAAACTAAGAAACTAAGAAGCTATGAAACTAAGAAACTAAGAATCTAAGAAACTAAGAAGCTATGAAACTAAGAAACTTAGAAACTAAGAATCTAAAAAATTAAGAAACTAAGAAACTAACAAACTACCAACTAAGAAACTAGGAATCTAAGAAACTAAGAAACTAAGAAACTAAGAAACTAAGAAACTATGAAACTAAGAAACTAAGAAACTAAGAAACTAAGAAACTAAGAAACTAAGAAACTAAGAAACTAAGAAACTAAGAAACTAAGAAACTAAGAAACTAAGAAACTATGAAACTAAGAAACTAAGAAACTAAGAAACTAAGAAACTAAGAAACTAAGAAACTAAGAAACTATGAAACTAAGAAACCAACAAACTACCAACTAAGAAACTAGGAAGCTAAGAAACTATGAAACTAAGAAACTACAAAACTAGGAAACTAAGAAACTAAGAAACTATCAAACTAAGAAACTATGAAACTAAGAAACTATGAAACTAAGAAACTAAGAAACTAAGAAACTAAAAGACTAAGAAACTAAGAAGCTATGAAACTAAGAAACTAAGAAACTAAGAAACTAAGAAGCTATGAAATTAAGAAACTAAGAAACTAAGAAACTAAAAAATTAAGAAACTAAGAAACTAACAAACTACCAACTAAGAAACTAGGAAGATAAGAAACTAAGAAACTAAGAAACTAAGAAACTAAGAAACTAGGAAACTAAGAAATTAAGAAACTAAGAACAAAGAAACTAAGAAACTAAGAAACTGAGAAACTAAGATCTAAGAAACTAAGAAACTAAGAAACTAAGAATCTAACAAACTGAGAAACTAAGAAACTAAGAAACTAGGAAACTAAGAAACTAAGAAGCTGTGAAACTAAGAATCTAAGAAGCTATGAAACTAAGAAACTAAGAAACTATGAAACTATGAATCTAAGAAGCTAAGAAACTAAGAAACTAGGAAGCTAAGAAACTATGAAACTAAGAAACTACAAAACTAGGAAACTAAGAAACTAAGAAACTATCAAACTAAGAAACTATCAAACTAAGAAACTAAGAGTCTAAGAAACTGAGAAACTAAGAAACTAAAAAACTAAGAAACTAAGAAGCTATGAAACTAAGAAACTAAGAAACTAAGAAACTAAGAAGCTATGAAACTAAGAAACTAAGAAACTAAGAAACTAAAAAATTAAGAAACTAAGAAACTAACAAACTACCAACTAAGAAACTAGGAAGATAAGAAACTAAGAAACTAAGAAACTAAGAAACTAAGAAACTAAGAAACTAAGAAACTAAGAAACTAAGAAACTAAGAAACTAAGAAACTAAGAAACTAAGAAACTAAGAAGCTAAGAAACTAAGAAACTAAGAAACTAAGAATCTAAGAAACTGAGAAACTAAGAAACTAAGAAACTATGAAACTAAGAAACTAAGAAGCTATGAAACTAAGAAACTAAGAAGCTATGAAACTAAGAAACTAAGAAACTATGAAACTATGAATCTAAGAAACTAAGAAACTAAGAAACTAGGAAGCTAAGAAACTAAGAAACTAAGAAACTAAGAAACTATGAAACTAAGAAACTAAGAAACTATCAAACTAAGAAATTATCAAACTAAGAAACTAAGAGTCTAAGAAACTGAGAAACTAAGAAGCTAAGAAACTAAGAAACTAAGAAGCTATGAAACTAAGAAACTAAGAAACTAAGAAACTAGGAAGCTATGAAATTAAGAAACTAAGAAACTAAGAATCTAAAAAATTAAGAAACTAAGAAACTAACAAACTACCAACTAAGAAACTAGGAAGCTAAGAAACTATGAAACCAAGAAACTAAGAAGAGAGGAAACTAAGAAACTAAGAAACTAAGAAACTAAGAAACTAAGAAACTAAGAAACTAAGAAACTAAGAAACTAAGAAACTAAGAATCTAACAAACTGAGAAACTAAGAAACTAAGAAACTAGGAAACTAAGAAACTAAGAAACTATGAAACTAAGAATCTAAGAAGCTATGAAACTAAGAAACTAAGAAACTATGAAACTATGAATCTAAGAAACTAAGAAACTAAGAAACTAGGAAGCTAAGAAACTATGAAACTAAGAAACTAAGAAACTAAGAAACTAAGAAACTAAGAAACTAATAATCTATGAAACTAAGAAACTAGGAAGATAAGAAACTGAGAAACTAAGAAACTAGGAAACTAGAAAACTAAGAATCTAAGAAACTATGAAACTAAGAAACTAGGAAACTAAGAAACTAAGAAACTATGAAACTAAGAATCTATGAAACTAAGAAACTAAGAAACTAAGAAACTAAGAAACTAAGAAACTAAGAAACTATGAAACTAAGAAACTAAGAAACTAAGAAACTAAGAAACTAAGAAACTAAGAAACTAAGAAACTAAGAAACTAAGAAACTAAGAAACTATGAAACTAAGAAACTAAGAAACTATGAAACTAACAAACTACCAACTAAGAAACTAGGAAGCTAAGAAACTAAGAAACTAAGAAACTAAGAAACTATGAAACTAAGAAACTAAGAAACTAAGAAACTAAGAAACTAAGAAACTAAGAAACTAAGAAACTAGAAACTAAGAAACTAAGAAACTAAGAAACTAAGAAACTAAGAAACTATGAAACTAAGAAACTAAGAAACTAAGAAACTAAGAAACTAAGAAACTATGAAACTAAGAAACTAAGAAACTAAGAAACTAAGAAATTAAGAAACTAAGAAGCTATGAAACTAAGAAACTAACTAACTAAGAAACTAAGAAACTGAGAAACTAAGAAACTAAGAAACTAAGAAACTAAGAAACTAAGAAACTATGAAACTAAGAAACTAGGAAACTAAGAAACTAAGAAACTATGAAACTAAGAATCTAAGAAACTAAGAATCTAAGAAACTGAGAAACTAAGAAACTAAGAAACTAAGAAACTAAGAAACTAAGAATCTATGAAACTAAGAAACTAAGAAACTAAGAAACTATGAAACTAAGAAACTAACAAACTACCAACTAAGAAACTAGGAAGCTAAGAAACTATGAAACTAAGAAACTAAGAAACTAGGAAACTAAGAAACTAAGAAACTATGAAACTAAGAAACTAAGAAACTAAGAAACTAAGAATCTAAGAAACTAAGAAACTAAGAAACTAAGAAACTAAGAAACTAAGAAACTAAGAAACTAAGAAACTAAGAAACTAAGAAACTATGAAACTATGAAACTAGAAAACTAAGAATCTATGAATCTAAGAAGCTAACATACTATGAAACTATGAAACTGAGAAACTAACAAACTACACACTAAGAAACTAGGAAGCTAAGAAACTAAGAAACTAAGAAACTATGAAACTATGAAACTAAGAAACTATGAAACTAAGAAACTAAGAAACTAAGAAACTAAGAAACTAAGAAACTAAGAAACTATGAAACTAAGAAACTAAGAAACTAAGAAACTAAGAAACTAAGAAACTAAGAAACTAAGAAACTAAGAAACTAAGAAACTAAGAAACTAAGAAACTAAGAAACTAAGAAACTAAGAAACTAAGAACTAAGAAACTAAGAAACTATGAAACTACGAATGTAACAAACGACCAACTAAGAAACTAGAAGCTAAGAAACTAAGAAACTAAGAAACTAAGAAACTAAGAAACTAAGAAACTAAGAAACTAAGAAACTAAGAAACTAAGAAACTAAGAAACTATGAAACTAAGAAACTAAGAAACTAAGAAACTAAGAAACTAAGAAACTAAGAAACTAAGAAACTATGAAACTAAGAAACTAAGAAACTAAGAAACTAAGAAACTAAGAAACTAGAAACTAAGAAACTAAGAAACTAAGAAACTAAGAAACTAAGAAACTAAGAAACTAAGAAACTAAGAAACTAAGAAACTAAGAAACTAAGAAACTAAGAAACTAAGAAACTAAGAAACTAAGAAACTATGAAACTAAGAAACTAAGAAACTAGAAACTAAGAAACTAAGAAACTAAGAAACTAAGAAACTAAGAACCTAAGAAACTAAGAAACTAAGACCAAGAAACTAAAAACTAAGAAACTAAGAAACTAAGAAACTAAGAAACTAAGAAACTAAGAAACTAAGAAACTAAGAAACTAAGAAACTATGAAACTAAGAAACTAAGAAACTAAGAAACTAAGAAACTAAGAAACTAAGAAACTAAGAAACTAAGAAACTAAGAAACTAAGAAACTAAGAAACTAAGAAACTATGAAACTATGAAACTAAGAAACTAAGAAACTATGAAACTAAGAAACTAAGAAACTAGGAAACTAAGAAATTAAGAAACTAAGAAACTAACAAACTACCAACTAAGAAACTAGGAAGCTAAGAAACTAAGAAACTAAGAAACTAAGAAACTAAGAAACTAAGAAACTAAGAAACTAAGAAACTAAGAAACTAAGAAACTAAGAAACTAAGAATCTATGAAACTAAGAAACTATGAAAACAAGAAACTAAGAAACTAAGAAACTATGAAACTAAGAAACTAAGAAACTAAGAAACTAAGAAACTAAGAAACTAAGAAACTAAGAAACTAAGAAACTAAGAAACTAAGAAACTAAGAAACTAAGAAATTAAGAAACTAAGAAACTAAGAAACTAAGAAACTAAGAAACTAAGAAACTAAGAAACTAAGAAACTAAGAAACTAGAAACTAAGAAACTAAGAAAGTAAGAAACTAAGAAACTAGGAAACTAAGAAACTAAGAAACTAAGAAACTAAGAAACTAAGAAACTAAGAAACTAAGAAACTAAGAAACTAAGAAACTAAGAAACTAAGAAACTAAGAAACTAAGAAACTAAGAAACTAAGAAACTAAGAAACTAAGAAACTAAGAAACTAACAAAACTAAGAAACTAAGAAACTAAGAAACTAAGAAACTATGAAACTAAGAAACTAAGAAACTAAGAAACTAAGAAACTAAGAAACTAAGAAACTAAGAAACTAAGAAACTAAGAAACTAAGAAACTAAGAAACTAAGAAACTAAGAACTAAGAAACTGAGAAACTAAGAAACTAAGAAACTAAGAAACTAAGAAACTAAGAAACTAAGAAACTAAGAAACTAAGAAACTAAGAAACTAAGAAACTAGGAAACTAAGAAACTAAGAAACTAAGAAACTATGTAACCATGAAACTAAGAAACTAAGAAACTAAGAAACTAAGAAACTAAGAAACTAAGAAACTATGAAACTAAGAAACTAAGAAACTAAGAAACTAAGAAACTAAGAAACTAAGAAACTAAGAAACTAAGAAGCTATGAAACTAAGAAACTAAGAAACTAAGAAACTAAGAAACTAAGAAACTAAGAAACTAAGAAACTAAGAAACTAAGAAACTAAGAAACTAAGAAACTAAGAAACTAAGAAACTAAGAAACTAAGAAACTAAGAAACTAAGAAACTAAGAAACTAAGAAACTAGGAAACTAAGAAACTAAGAAAATAAGAAACTAAGAAACTAAGAAACTATGAAACTAAGAAACTAAGAAACTAAGAAACTAAGAAACTAAGAAACTAAGAAACTAGGAAACTAAGAAATTAAGAAACTAAGAAACTAACAAACTACCAACTAAGAAACTAAGAAACTAAGAAACTAAGAAACTAAGAAACTAAGAAACTAAGAAACTAAGAAACTAAGAAACTAAGAAACTATGAAACTAAGAAACTAAGAAACTAAGAAACTAAGAAACTATGAAACTAAGAAACTAAGAAACTAAGAAATTAAGAAACTAAGAAACTAACAAACTACCAACTAAGAAACTAGAAAGCTAAGAAACTAAGAAACTAAGAAACTAAGAAACTATGAAACTAAGAAACTAAGAAACTAAGAAACTAAGAATGTAAGATACTAGGAAACTAAGAAACTAAGAAACTAACAAACTATGAAACTATGAAACTAAGGAACTACGAAACTAAGAAACTAAGGAGCTAAGCAACTAAGAAACTAGGAAAAACTAAGAAACTAAGAAACTATGAAACTATGAAACTAAGAAACTAAGAGTCTATGAAACTAAGAAACTAAGCAACTAGGAAACTAAGAAATTAAGAAACTAAGAAACTAAGAAACTAAGATACTATGAAACTAAGAAACTAAGGAACTAAGAAACTAAGAATCTAAGAAGCTATGAAACTAAGAAACTAAGAAACAAAGAAACTAATTAACTAAGAAACTAAGAAACTAAGAATCTATGAAACTAAGAAACTAACAAATTACCAACTAAGAAACTAGGAAGCTAAGGAACTGACAAACTAAGAAACTAAGAAACTAGAAACGTAAGAAACTAAGAAACTATGAAACTAAGAAACTAAGGTACTAGGAAACTAAGAAACTAAGAAACTAAGAAACTAAGAAACTATGAAACTAAGAAACTAAGAAACTAAGAAACTAAGAATCTAACAAAATGAGAATCTAAGAAACTATGAAACTAAGAAACTAAGAAACTAAGAATCTAAGAAGCTAAGAAACTAAGAAACTAGGAAGCTAAGAAACTATGAAACTAAGAAACTAAGAAACTAGGAAACTAAGAAACTAACAAACTACCAACTAAGGAACTAGGAAACTCAGAAACTAAGAAACTATGAAACTAAGAAACTATCTAACTAAGAAACTAAGAAACTAAGAAACTAAGAATGTAAGATACTAGGAAACTAAGAAACTAAGAAAATAAGAAACTAAGAAACAAAGACACTAAGAAACTAAGAAACTAAGAAACTAAGAAACTATGAAACTATGAATCTAAGAAGCTAAGAAACTAAGAAACTAGGAAGCTAAGAAACTATGAAACTAAGAAACTAAGAAACTAGGAAACTAAGAAACTAACAAACTACCAACTAATGAACTAGGAAGCTAAGAAACTAAGAAACTAAGAAACTAAGAATCTAACACACTAACATACTAAGAAACTAAGAAACTATGAAACTAAGAAACTAAGAAACTAAGAAACTAAGAAACTAAGAAACTAAGAAACTAAGAAACTAGGAGACTAAGAAATTAAGAAACTAGGTAACTAACAAACTACCAACTAAGAAACTAGGAAGCTAAGAATCTAAGAAACTAAGAAACTAAGAAACTATGAAACTAACTAACTAAGAAACTAAGAAACTAAGAATGTAAGATACTAGGAAACTAAGAAACTAAGAATCTAACAAACTATGAAACTATGAAACTAAGGAACTACGAAACTAAGAAACTAAGGAGCTAAGCAACTAAGAAACTAAGAAACTAAGAACTTAAGAAACTAAGAAACTAAGAAACTATGAAACTATGAAACTAAGAAACTAAGAGTCTATGAAACTAAGAAACTAAGCAACTAGGAAACTAAGAAATTAAGAAACTAAGAAACTAACAAACTACCAACTAAGAAACGAGGAAGCTAACAAACTAAGAAACTAAGAAACTAAGAAACTAAGAAGCTATGAAATTGAGAAACTAAGAAACTAAGAAACTAAAAAACTAAGAAACTAAGAATATAAGATACAAGGAAGCTAAGAAACTAAGAAAATAAGAAACTAAGAAACAAAGAAACTAAGAAACTATGTTTAAATAACGCGTTAATTCGTTGTTAAGAAACGGCGGTTAAATTCTCGCGTGATCTATTGAAAAAAGGGGACATTTCTTATACGGTGTTGTCCTCAGTGTTCGCGACATTCCAGAGCCTTCTCTGCGTCGTAACCTGCTTCGGAAGCAATACCGTGTAGAAAAAATCCAAATTTACCTTCGATAATAGTCACGCGATCGGCACAGTAACGGTTCCATGAGAACCGGTGTTACTACGCCGAAATAACAGAGAGGATTCAAAATTAATACGAGACAGAAAATTTCTCTCGCGATCGCGGATAAGAGGGTCTGTCTCGAAAATCACTTGCTATCTGGTTCTCGACGAGTGCGCTTTTTCCAAGCCGACCTAGTCCAACACCGCGATCACGGTATACGCGAAATTAAATTCGTTTAATCGTGTAGTTACACCACAGAACCGAAACGGAACGAGATTAAGACTGTGGTAAATTCGAAAGAATTAACCTAGTCGGATTTCGTACCTCACGGTTTCGTGAGTTAAGTGATCGTTGTGTATAGAACCGTTCTGGAAAAAACGCAGTATTGAAACAATTTATAGTGAACAACCGGTGGTAGATCATAATCGTGTGTGCACTTTAACAGTGTTCGATTATCGCCACCGTTGTGTCGATTGTTTCAAATCAAAAGCGATTTCCCACATTAACAACCGGTGGCTGATAACAATCGTCGTAACATTTAAATAGTGTTCGATTGTCGCCACCGTTGCGTGGAAGGCACGTACCGCTGTAATCAGCTGTCGTGCAACGAGAACCGAGAAAAACTTCTCGGTTTTCCTTGAACTTTTGTGCGATTCAAACACTCTGATAGGGGCCTTTGGGCGTATACCCTGAGTGGGATTGTCGTTTCCGAGGGTCGAAATCTCAGTTTGAGTACCACCCCATAGGGGCCTTTATTCGGCGCATACCCTGGGTGCTCTCGGCTGAATTCGATTAGCTCGAACGTCGGTCACTCATCACCAGTGTGTACGGACACTCGGTGTAGAGCGACGTTCAAAAGGGCGCCGTGGTGTAAGCACCTTAACGTTCAGACGCTTCTAGCGCAGTTAAGGGCTTGCATCACACCGGTCCCGTACGGACCAGGAAACGACGCTGAATCACGGAGTGGACAATTTTTGGAGCCTTACAACCTCCAACTGTTGTCACCTCCAGCCAAAATTCAAGCCAGCAGCAGTGGGAAGATCGAGGCTCAAATCTTGTCTTCCCCTCTGCTGTTATCAAAATTTTCCAGAACTGCAGTCGAACGTTTCTCGATCACACGAGAAACGTTTAATCAGTCGAACGTTTCTCGATCACACGAGAAACGTTTAAGTATACAGTCCACTAACACAGTTGCGTATCGCTGTGAAGGAATCCCGCTCCTGTTTATCATAAACAGAGACAGGAGCGTGTGGATTGACGCGAGTCAGACAACGCGACGAGCGTTGTCACCTTTCTCAACCAAATTTCGGTTTCTTTTGTTGCAGAAGACCGAGACGAGAGCCGTAGTGGCCTGAGGCACGGCCCGGTTTTCTTTTGGTGGTGGGTTTTTCTAAAATATAAATTTTCTTTCTGATTTTGTTTATTTAATTTTGGGTTTTTTGGTTTTTTGTCAATTTTAAATAAACGGCCTAGTCGCTGGACTAGGCGAAAGAAAGTTACAAGTGTACCATTCACTTTCCCACACATTCCCACTCCCTCGTAATTCGGACACCTCGTTAAAGGGTGAGAGCGACATTAACTCGCACCTATTTTAACAAACTAAGAAACTAAGAAACTAAGAAACTTAGAAACTAAGAAACTAAAAAACTAAGAAACTAAGAAACTAAGAAACTATGGAACTATGAAACTAAGAAGCTAAGAAACTAAGAAACTAAGAAGCTAAGAAACTAAGAAACTAAGAAACTAAGAAACTATGAAACTATGAAACTAAGGAACTACGAAACTAAGAAACTAAGAAGCTAAGCAACTAAGAAACTAAGAAACTAAGAAACTAAGAAACTAAGAAACTAAGAAACTAAGAATCTAAGAAGCAATGAAACTAAGAAACGAAGAAACAAAGACACTAATTAACTAACAAACTAAGAAACTTAGAATCTATGAAACTAAGAAACTAACAAATTACCAACTAAGAAACTAGGGAGCTAAGGCACTGAGAAAATAAGAAACTAAGAAACTAGAACCGTAAGAAACTAAGAAACTAAGGTACTAGGAAACTAAGAAACTAAGAAACTAAGAAACTATGAAACTATGAAACTAAGAATCTAAGAATCTATGAAACTAAGAAACTAAGAAACTAACTAACTAAGAAACTAAGAAACTAAGAAACTAAGAATGTAAGATACTAGGAAACCAAGAAACTAAGAAAATAAGAAACTAAGAAACAAAGAAACTAAGAAACTAAGAAACTAAGAAACTAAGAAACTAAGAAACTATGAAACTATGAAACTAAGAAGCTAAGAAACTAAGAAACTAAGAAACTAAGAAACTAAGAAACTAACAAACTATGAAACTATGAAACTAAGGAACTACGAAACTGAGAAACTAAGAAACTAAGAAACTAAGAATCTATGAAACTAAGAAACTAAGAAACTAAGGAACTGAGAAACTAAGAAACTAAGAAACTAAGGAGCTAAGAAAGTAAGAAACTAAGAAACTAAGAATCTAACAAACTGAGAAACTAAGAAACTAAGAAACTATGAAACTAAGAAACCAACAAACTACCAACTAAGAAACTAGGAAGCTAAGAAACTATGAAACTAAGAAACTAAGAAACTAGGAAACTAAGAAACTAAGAAACTATGAAACTAAGAAACTATAAAACTAAGAAACTAAGAGTCTAAGAAACTGAGAAACTAAGAAACTAAAAAACTAAGAAACTACGAAGCTATGAAACTAAGAAACTAAGAAACTAAGAAACTAGGAAGCTATGAAATTAAGAAACTAAGAAACTAAGAATCTAAAAAATTAAGAAACTAAGAAACTAACAAACTACCAACTAAGAAACTAGGAAGGGAAGAAACTAAGAAACTAAGAAACTAAGAAACTATGAATCTAACACACTAACATACTAAGAAACTAAGAAACTAAGAAACTAAGAAACTAAGAAACTAAGAAACTAAGAAACTAAGAAACTAAGAAACTAAGAAACTAAGAAACTAAGAAACTAAGAAATTAAGAAACTAAGAAACTAAGAAACTATCAACTAAGAAACTAGGAAGCTAAGAAACTAAGAAACTAAGAAACTAAGAAACAAAGAAACTATGAAACTAGGAGACTAAGAAATTAAGAAACTAGGTAACTAACAAACTACCAACTAAGAAACTAGCAAGCTAAGAAACTAAGAAACTAAGAAACTAAGAAACTATGAAACTAAGAAATTAAGAAACTAAGAATGTATGAAATTAAGAAACTAAGAAACTAAGGAACTGAGAAACTAAGAAACTAAGGAACTAGAAAACTAAGAAACTAAGAAACTATGGAACTAAGTAACTAGGAAACTAAGAAACTAAGAAACTATGAAACTAAGAAACTATAAAACTAAGAAACTAAGGGTCTAAGAAACTGAGAAACTAAGAAACTAAAAAACTAAGAAACTAAGAAGCTATGAAACTAAGAAACCAACAAACTACCAACTAAGAAACTAGGAAGCTAAGAAACTATGAAACTAAGAAACTACAAAACTAGGAAACTAAGAAACTAAGAAACTATCAAACTAAGAAACTATCAAACTAAGAAACTAAGAGTCTAAGAAACTGAGAAACTAAGAAACTAAAAAACTAAGAAACTAAGAAGCTATGAAACTAAGAAACTAAGAAACTAAGAAACTAGGAAGCTATGAAATTAAGAAACTAAGAAACTAAGAATCTAAAAAATTAAGAAACTAAGAAACTGACAAACTACCAACTAACAAACTAGGAAGCGAAGAAACTAAGAAACTAAGAAACTAACAAACTAAGAATCTATGAAACTAAGAAACTAAGAAACTAAGGAACTGAGAAACTAAGAAACTAAGAAACTAAGGAGCTAAGAAAGTAAGAAACTAAGAAACTAAGAATCTATGAAACTAAAAAACTAAGAAACTAGGAAGTTAAGAAGCTAAGAAACTAAGAAACTAAGAAACTAAGAAGCTATGAAATTGAGAAACTACGAAACTAAGAAACTAAGAAACTAAGAAGCTATGAAATTGAGAAACTACGAAACTAAGAAACTATGAAACTAAGAAACTAAGGAACTAAGAAACGGAGAAACGAAGAGACTATGAAGCTATGAAACTAAGAAACTAAGAAACTAAGAAACTAAGAAACTAAGAAACTAAGAAACTAAGAAACTAAGAATCTAAGAAACTAAGAATCTAAGAAACTAAGAAACTAAGAAACTAAGAAACTAAGAAACTAAGAAACTAAGAAACTATGAAACTAAGAAACTAAAAAACTAAGAAACTAAGAAACTAAGAAACTATGAAACTATGAAACTATGAAACTAAGAAGCTAAGAAACTAAGAAACTAAGAAGCTAAGAAACTAAGAAACTAAGAAACTAAGAAACTATGAAACTATGAAACTAAGGAACTACGAGACTAAGAAATTAAGAAACTAGGTAACTAACAAACTACCAAATAAGAAACTAGGAAGCGAAGAAACTATGAAACTAAGAAACTAAGAAACTATGAAACTAACTAACTAAGAAACTAAGAAACTAAGAATGTAAGATACTAGGAAACTAAGAAACTAAGAAACTAACAAACTATGAAACTATGAAACTAAGGAACTAAGAAACTAAGAAACTAAGAAACTAAGAAATTAAGAAACTAAGAAACTAAGAAACTATCAACTAAGAAACTAGGAAGCTAAGAAACTAAGAAACTAAGAAACTAAGAAACAAAGAAACTATGAAACTAGGAGACTAAGAAATTAAGAAACTAGGTAACTAACAAACTACCAACTAAGAAACTAGCAAGCTAAGAAACTAAGAAACTAAGAAACTATGAAACTAACTAACAAAGAAACTAAGAAACTAAGAAACTATGAAACTATGAAACTACGAAACTAAGAGTCTATGAAACTAAGAAACTAAGCAACTAGGAAACTAAGAAATTAAGAAACTAAGAAACTAACA
Organism: Colletes collaris; assembly: GCA_030068185.1. Taxonomy (NCBI): domain Eukaryota; kingdom Metazoa; phylum Arthropoda; class Insecta; order Hymenoptera; family Colletidae; genus Colletes; species Colletes collaris. The sequence goes on along the minus strand of JASGYR010000199.1, from coordinate 35,221 downwards.
AACTACCAACTAAGAAACTAGGAAGCTAACAAACTAAGAAACTAAGAAACTAAGAAACTAAGAAGCTATGAAATTGAGAAACTAAGAAACTAAGAAACTATGAAACTAAGAAACTAAGAAACTAAGAAACTGAGAAACCAAGAGACTAAGAAGCCATGAAACTAAGAAACTAGCTAACTAAGAAACTAAAAAACTAAGAAACTAAGAATATAAGATACAAGGAAGCTAAGAAACTAAGAAAATAAGAAACTAAGAAACAAAGAAACTAAGAAACTAAGAAACTAAGAAACTAAGAAACTTAGAAACTAAGAAACTAAAAAACTAAGAAACTAAGAAACTAAGAAACTATGAAACTATGAAACTAAGAAGCTAAGAAACTAAGAAACTAAGAAGCTAAGAAACTAAGAAACTAAGAAACTAAGAAACTATGAAACTATGAAGCTAAGGAACTACGAAACTAAGAAACTAAGAAGATAAGCAACTAAGAAACTAAGAAACTAAGAAACTAAGAAACTAAGAAACTAAGAATCTAACACACTAACATACTAAGAAACTAAGAAACTAAGAACCTAAGAATCTAAGAAGCAATGAAACTAAGAAACGAAGAAACAAAGACACTAATTAACTAAGAAACTAAGAAACTTAGAATCTATGAAACTAAGAAACTAACAAATTACCAACTAAGAAACTAGGAAGCTAAGGAACTGAGAAACTAAGAAACGAAGAAACTAGAAACGTAAGAAACTAAGAAACTAAGGTACTAGGAAACTAAGAAACTATGAAACTAGGAAACTATGAAACTATGAAACTAAGAAACTAAGAAGCTATGAAACTAAGAAACTAAGAAACTGAGAAACTAAGAGACTAAGAATGTAAGATACTAGGAAACTAAGAAACTAAGAAAATTAGAAACTAAGAAACAAAGAAACAAAGAAACTAAGAAACTAAGAAACTAAGAAACTAAGAATCTATGAAACCATGAAACTAAGAAGCTAAGAAACTAAGAAACTAAGAAACTAAGAAGCTAAGGAACTAAGAAACTAAGAAACTAGGAAACTAAGAAACTGAGATACTAAGAAGCTATGAAACTAAGGAACTACGAAACTGAGAAAGTAAGAAACTGAGAAACTAAGAAACTAAGAAACTAAGAAACTAGTAAACTAAGAAATTAAGAAACTAAGAAACTAACAAACTACCAACTAAGAAACTAGGAAGCTAAGAAACTAAGAAACTAAGAAACTAAGAAACTAAGAAACTAAGAAGTTATGAAATTGAGAAACTAAGAAACTAAGAAACTATGAAACTAAGAAACTAAGAAACTAAGATACTAAGAAACTGAGAAACTAAGAAACTATGAAACAAAGAAACTAAGAAACTGAGAAACTATGAAACTAAAAAACTAAGAAACTGAGAAACTAAGAATCTATGAAACTAAGAACCTATGAAACTATGAAACTAACAAATTACCAACAAAGAAACTAGGAAGCTAAGGAACTGAGAAACTAAGAATCTAAGAAACTAGAAACGTAAGAAACTAAGAGACTATGAAACTAAGAAACTAAGGTACTAGGAAACTAAGAAACTACGAAACTAAGAAACTATGAAACTATGAAACTAAGAAACTAGGAAACTAAGAATCTAACACACTGAGAATCTAAGAAACTAAGAAACTAAGAAACTAAGAAACTAAGAAACTAAGAAGCTATGAAACTAAGAAACTAAGAAACTAACAAACTAACAAACTAACAAACTAAGAAACTATGAAACTAAGAAACTAAGAAACTAAGAAACTAAGAAACTAAGAAACTAAGAAACTAAGAAACTAAGAAACTAAGAAACTAACAAACTAACAAACTATGAAACTATGAAACTAAGGAACTACGAAACTAAGAAACTAAGAAGCTAAGCAACTAAGAAACTAAGAAACTAAGAAACTAAGAAACTAAGAAACTAAGAAACTAAGAAACTATGAAACTATGAAACTAAGAAACTAAGAGTCTATGAAACTAAGAAACTAAGCAACTAGTAAACTAAGAAATTAAGAAACTAAGAAACTAACAAACTACCAACTAAGAAACTAGGAAGCTAAGAAACTAAGAAACTAAGAAACTAAGAAACTAAGAAACTAAGAAACTATGAAACTAAGAAACTAACTAACTAAGAAACTAAGAAACTAAGAAACTAAGAAACTAAGAATGTAAGATACTAGGAAACTAAGAAACTAAGAAAATAAGAAACTAAGAAACAAAGAAACTAAGAAACTAAGAAACTAAGAAACTAAGGAACTATGAAACTATGAAACTAAGAACCTAAGAAACTAAGAAACTAAGAAACTAAGAAGCTAAGAAACTGAGAAACTAAGAAACTAACAAACTAACAAACTAACAAACTACAAAACTATGAAACTAAGGAACTACGAAACTAAGAAACTAAGAAACTAAGAAGCTAAGAAACTAAGAAACTAAGAAACTAAGAAACTAAGAAACTAACAAACTATGAAACTATGAAACTAAGGAACTACGAAACTAAGAAACTAAGAAGCTAAGCAACTAAGAAACTAAGAAACTAAGAACTTAAGAAACTAAGAAACTAAGAAACTATGAAACTATGAAACTAAGAAACTAAGAGTCTATGAAACTAAGAAACTAAGCAACTAGTAAACTAAGAAATTAAGAAACTAAGAAACTAACACACTACCAACTAAGAAACTAGGAAGCTAAGAAACTAAGAAACTAAGAAACTAAGAAACTAAGAAACTATGAAACAAAGAAACTAAGATACTGAGAAACTATGAAACTAAAAAACTAAGAAACTGAGAAACTAAGAATCTATGAAACTAAGAACCTATGAAACTATGAAACTAACAAATTACCAACTAAGAAACTTGGAAGCTAAGGAACTGAGAAACTAAGAAACTAAGAAACTAGAAACGTAAGAAACTAAGAGACTATGAAACTAAGAAACTAAGGTACTAGGAAAATAAGAAACTACGAAACTAAGAAACTATGAAACTATGAAACTAAGAAACTAAGAAACTAAGAATCTAACAAACTGAGAATCTAAGAAACTAAGAAACTAAGAAACTAAGAAACTAAGAATCTAAAAAGCTATGAAACTAAGAAACTATGAAACTAAGAATCTATGAAACTTAGAAACTAAGAAACTATGAAACTAAGAAACTATGAAACTAAGGTACTAGGAAACTAAGAAACTACGAAACTAAGAAACTATGAAACTAAGAAACTAAGAAACTAAGAAACTAAGAAACTAAGAAACTAAGAAGCTATGAAATTGAGAAACTAAGAAACTAAGAAACTATGAAACTAAGAAACTAAGAAACTATGAAACTAAGAAACTAAGAAACTAAGAAACCGAGAAACTAAGAAACTATGAAACAAAGAAACTAAGAAACTGAGAAACTATGAAACTAAAAAACTAAGAAACTGAGAAACTAAGAATCTATGAAACTAAGAACCTATGAAACTATGAAACTAACAAATTACCAACTAAGAAACTAGGAAGCTAAGGAACTGAGAAACTAAGAAACTAAGAAACTAGAAACGTAAGAAACTAAGAAACTAAGGTACTAGGAAACTAAGAAACTACGAAACTAAGAAACTATGAATCTATGAAACTAAGAATCTAAGAAATTAAGAATCTAACACACTGAGAATCTAAGAAACTAAGAAACTAAGAAACTAAGAAACTAAGAATCTAAGAAGCTATGAAACTAAGAAACTATGAAACTAAGAATCTATGAAACTTAGAAACTAAGAAACTATGAAACTAAGAAACTAGGAAACTAAGGAACTACGAAACTAAGAAACTAAGAAACTAAGAAACTAAGAAACTAAGAAACTAAGAAACTAAGAAACTAAGAAACTAAGAAACTATGAATCTATGAAACTAAGAAACTAAGAATCTATGAAACTAAGAAACTAAGAAACTATGAAACTAAGAAACTAAGAAACTAAGAAACTAAGAAACTAAGAAACTATGAAACAAAGAAACTAAGAAACTGAGAAACTATGAAACAAAAAAACTAAGAAACTAAGAAACTATGAAACTAAAAAACTAAGAAACTAAGAAACTAAGAATCTAACAAATTACCAACTAAGAAACTAGGAAGCTAAGGAACTGAGGAACTAAGAAACTAAGAAACTAGAATCGTAAGAAACTAAGAAACTAAGGTACTAGGAAACTAAGAAACTAAGAAACTAAGAAACTATGAAACTAAGAAACTAAGAAACTAAGAAACTAAGAATCTAACAAACTGAGAATCTAAGAAACTAAGAAACTAAGAAACTAAGAAACTAAGAATCTAAGAAGCTATGAAACTAAGAAGCTATTAAACTAAGAATCTATGAAACTAAGAAACTAAGAAACTAAGAATCTAAGAATCTAAGAAACTAAGGTACTAGGAAACTAAGAAACTAAGAAACTAAGATACTATGAAACTAAGAAACTAAGAAACTAAGAAACTAAGAATCTAAGAAGCTATGAAACTAAGAAACTAAGAAACAAAGAAACTAATAAACTAAGAAACTATGAAACTAAGAAACTAAGAAACTAAGAAACTAAGAAACTAAGAAGCTATGAAACAAAGAAACTAAGAAACTGAGAAACTATGAAACTAAGAAACTAAGAAACTGAGAAACTAAGAATCTATGAAACTAAGGACCTATGAAACTATGAAACTAACAAATTACCAACTAAGAAACTAGGAATCTAAGGAACTGAGAAACTAAGAAACTAAGAAACTAAGAAACTAAGAAACTAAGAAACTATGAAACTAAGAAACTAAGGTACTAGGAAACTAAGAAACTATGAAACTAAGAAACTAAGAAACTAAGAAACTAAGAATCTAACAAACTGAGAATCTAAGAAACTAAGAAACTAAGAAACTAAGAAACTAAGAAACTAAGAAACTATGAAACTAAGAAACTATGAAACTAAGAAACTAAGAAACTAAGAAACTATGAAACTAAGAAACTAAGAAACTAAAAAATTAAGAAACTAAGAAACTAAGAAACTAAGAAACTAAGAAACTAAGAAACTAAGAAACTAAGAACTAAGAAACTAGGAAACTAAGAAACTAAGAAACTAAGAAACTAAGAAACAAAGAAACTAAGAAACTAAGAAACTAAGAAACTAAGAAACTATGGAACTATGAAACTAAGAAACTAAGAAACTAAGAAACTAAGAAACTAAGAAACTAAGAAACTAAGAAACTATGAAACTATGAAACTAACAAACTAACAAACTAACAAACTATGAAACTATGAAACTAAGAAACTAAGAAACTAAGAAACTAAGAAACTAAGAAACTAAGAAACTAAGAAACTAAGAAACTAACAAACTATGAAACTATGAAACTAAGGAACTACGAAACTAAGAAACTAAGAAACTAAGAAACTAAGAAACTATGAAACTAGAAATTATGAAACTAAGAATCTATGAAGCTATGAACTAAGAAACTAGGAAACTAAGAAACTAAGAAGGTAAGGAACTAAGAAACTAGGAAACCAAGAAACTAAGAAACTAAGAAACTAAGAAACTAAGAAACTAAGAAACTAAGAAACTACGGTACTAGGAAACTAAGGAACTACGAAACTAAGAAACTATGAAACTAAGAAACTAAGAAACTAAGAAACTGAGAAACTATGAAACTAAAAAACTAAAAAACTGAGAAACTAAGAATCTATGAAACTAAGGACCTATGAAACTAAAAATTAAAAAACTGAGAAACTAAGAAACTAGGAATGAAACTAAGGAACTGTGAAACTAAGAAACTAAGAAACTAGAATCTAAGGAACTGAGAAACTAAGAAACTAAGAAACTAAGAGACTATGAAACTAAGAAACTAAGGTACTTGGAAACTAAGAAACTATGAAACTATGAAACTAAGAAACTAAGAAACTAAGAATCTAACAAACTGAGAATCTAAGAAACTAAGAAACTAAGAAACTAAGAAACTAAGTGTTAGAGCACTCAGGGGCTCTAACTTGGTGGTTCCGGACGAGGGAGAAGATAGGGAAGAGAAATTGTTACAAGTTTTCAAATAACTTTTTATTACAAAAATACGATTTATTATTTATCCAAAATTAATAAGAAAAATAGGAAAAAACGGAAAGATAAAGAAAATGGGCCCAGGCTCCTGTTTTCGGCCTGGTCCGCCTTTTTCTCCGTCCTTGTTACTGCGTCGGAGGTTTTCTGTAACAGAAATTCCGGCAAATATAAATATTTTGCGGACAAGTCAACGATTACGCGCTCGTCATCTGCTTTTCTCGCGCTCCAGCGACAGTCTGGTGTGCTTGGAGGGGAGAGCTAACTGGCATTCCGTTCAATAGCTAGTGGACTGTATTATTTTGCTTTGGTCGGTGATAGTCGTTTTTTACGATATCACCGACGCGCACAACCGGGTAGACGAGGTTTTCCTCTGATCTACCGTGTTCGCTTCGCAATGCCACGGACGGGAAACCAAATGGAGGTTGTAAGGCTCCAAATGGCTATATCCCGCGAGCATCGCTTCACTGTGCGGGTGACGTTTGAACGCCACCCACGCAAGAGGACGTCTCGTCCAGGTACGGGTACCTCGTCGGCGGCTCAGGAACGGCCTGCGGCCAACCCACGCAGCTGCCTCGACAGCGATTCCTTTCCTTGAAAGAATCGCCCGGCAGCCTGTCGTGGCCCCTCGTCGGCGGTTCCTTCACGAGGAGCCGGCCTGCGGCTCGCCGAATTAGGACGACGTCCTTTGCAATTCCTAACCACCCCTACGGTCACAGCCCAGTGTGGTCGACTCACATCTGGTAGTGGGTGTAGCGGTGGAAGGCCGATGCTTCGAACCCCTGTGCTCCAGTGGTCGCTTATGCTCAACCTTGTCACCTCACGACTGGTTCACTGGAGCGGGTTCTCTAAAGCCACTGCACGGTGAGCACCGCGAAGTGATACCAATATCTGGGTATCCAACTTCCGGTTGCTCCTACGCCGTATAGCTCACACGGGTCGATGAAACCACAACTCCACCGGTCGGTGCACTCTATGTGGTACACCAGACGGGCGATTCGAGTGGGTTCCTCGATCCCTTCGAACGGCGAACCACCACCAGGAGATAACCAGTATGTCGGTATCTCCGTTACAGTGGCTCAAACCGTATTCAATAGGAAGAGACTCAAAGTGATTAACACCGAATCCCTAACGTCGCAGTCGCGGCAACGAACTGCAACGTTCAATCACAATCCTGCGTCTACGATCGTGTCACGCGCGGCGTGTACTGCGATCGCTGCAACGACAGGCAGATTGTCCTTTTATTCGAGAAAATCTCAAGTCGCTATGACGAGATTTTCCTGAATAAATAAATGTCCGCAAACTTGATCCGATTACGAGGAGAGAGATCGTCTCATTCTCCTCGGAGCTTCGTACGAAAATGGGAGAGATCGTCACAGGATCTGCTCCTGATCGCCGACGGCTCACGAATGATCCGTAACGATCTGCAAGCATCGACGGCCACGGCTGGGCTCCGTCGCGCAAGCGCAGTCGCGTAGCGACGCATCGCGCTGCTGGGCCCGGGCGGCTACGCGCCGCGTAGCCACGACGCAGCGCTGCCGCGTCTCGGTTGTCGATCTCGATTCGATAAATCGATTCTTCACTCTCTCTCGGCGCTAACAACACGATTTCTGGAATTTGTTCTCAGAATCGAGAATTCCAGTGAAGCTAGCTAGCAAAAACACGAAAATGGCCGCGGTATACTAATCTGACGAAGAAACATTTCTCCGTCAGCAGAACCTTCCAGAATTACGCGAATTCATGATAAATGCGGGCATCGCGGCCGAGTTTTTACGTCTCGGACTCACACGATATTTAAACACTAAGAATCTAAGAAGCTATGAAACTAAGAAACTATGAAACTAAGAATCTATGAAACTCAGAAACTAAGAAACTATGAAACTAAGAAACTAAGAAGCTATGAAACTAAGAAACTAAGAAACTAGGAAACTATGAAACTAAGAAACTAAGAAACTAAGAAACTGAGAAACTATGAAACTAACAAACTATGAAACTAAGAAACTAAGAAACTAAGAAACTAAGAATCTAAGAAACTAAGAAACTAAGAATCTATGAAACTAAGAAACTAACAAACTACCAACTAAGAAACTGAGAAGCTAAGAAACTAAGAAACTAGAATACTATGAAACTAAGAAACTAGGAAACTAAGAAACTAAGAAACTAAGAAACTAAGAAACTAAGAAACTAAGAAACTAAGAAGCTATGAAACTAAGAAACTAAGATACTATGATACTAAGAAACTAGGAAACTAAGAAACTAAGAAACTATGAAACTAAGAAACTAAGAAACTAAGAAACTAAGAATCTATGAAACTGAGGAACTAAGAAACTAAGAAACTATGAAACTAAGAAACCAAGAAGCTATGAAACTAAGAAACTAAGAAACTAAGAATCTATGAAACTAAGAAACTATGAAACTAAGAAACTAAGAAACTAAGAAACTAACTAACTAAGAAACTAAGAAACTAAGAAACTAAGAATGTAAGATACTAGGAAACTAAGAAACTAAGAAAATAAGAAACTAAGAAACAAAGAAACTAAGAAACTAAGAAACTGAGAAACTAAGAAACTATGAAACTATGAAACTAAGAAGCTAAGAAACTAAGAAACTAAGAAACTAAGAAACTAAGAAACTAAGAAACTAAGAAACTAAGAAACTATGAAACTAAGAAACTACGAAACTAAGAAACTATGAAACTAAGAAACTAAGAAACTAAGAAACTAAGAATCTAACAAACTGAGAATCTAAGAAACTAAGAAACTAAGAAACTAAGAATCTAAGAATCTAAGAAGCTATGAAACTAAGAAACTATTAAACTAGGAATCTTTGAAACTCAGAAACTAAGAAACTATGAAACTAAGAAACTAAGAAGCGATGAAACTAAGAAACTATGAAACTAAGAAACTAACTAACTAAGAAACTAAGAAACTAAGAAACTAAGAATTTAAGATACTAGGAAACTAAGAAACTAACAAAATAAGAAAACAGGAAACAAAGAAACTAAGTGTTCGCGCGATTTGCGTTCGGGCGGACTGCTCGGTGAGCTACAACCTTCGGAAGACGGTTGGTGACCGATGGCTGTCAACAAGGCATCCGCGCGAGCGAGCTGACGGCGAAAAAACGCCAAATAGACGTGTCCGTTACGGAGCGTTGGTACTCACCGGGCCGTTTTGCCCGAAATTTCGAACTAAACTGCGAGCGATGGCTCCCCACTCTGTCCCCCCGCGCTGTAACCCATAAAAGGACTCGCGTCGCGAAGTCAGCGAGAGAACCTCAGAACGTGTAACGAGTCTATCACGCGCCACCTCGATCCAAGAAAACGTGTCTGTCGGCATCCGGCCCTCAGTGTACGAGAGCTTTTTGGGCCCTCGCCCACCACTCCAGGGGCTACAGTGATTATCGTGATATCAGGCCCATGCCTGCGAGTGACATTCTTGTGTAAGGTGCTGTATGTATGTGCTGTAAATAAAAACCTGACTAGCCGCAAGGCCGAAACTAATTCCGTGCAGTCTCATTCGCGCCAAAAAGACCGGCGATTCCCGTTCCCGTGGAACGTACGAACAGTTTTCTGGTCCTTCGAGCCGGATATCTCACGGCGCGAGTTGATTCGCTGTGCATTTTATACCAGCCCACGCACAAATAATGGAGGCGCTACGCATGGAGCAGCAAATGGCCATCCAAGGCATTGGCCGAGTAATGGCCAACTACAAGAAGCTGGGGAAGGCCCGCTTTTCCCGGACGTCGGCGGAGGATCGTCTGCAGAGGTTGCGGCAGGAGTGGACCAACGTGAAGCGGTTGAAGCGATTCCGGAGTTACCAATGCACCCGCGGTTCCGTCCATTGCGAAGTTGCCGCGCATTCCGCTGCCCACGTTCGCGGGTTCTACATCGATTGGCCGAGCTTCCGCGATTTATTCGAGTCGCTGGTGGTAAAAAACCCGTCGTTAGCGGACGTTCAACGGCTACACTATTTGAAAGGGTCGCTCGGCGGCCCCGCGTTGCAATTGGTCGCGCCGATTACCGTGACCGAGGCGAATTTTGTTGTCGCGTGGAACGCGTTATGCGAGTCGCGGAATAGCGACCCGGGTCGCCCAAACGTTCTTCTCGCGACCGCGAAAATAAAGGTATTCTCCCCCAGCGGCGCGGTGGTCGTGATTCGCGCATTGCTGGACCAGGGGGCCGAAGCGAGCTTCGTTTCCGAGTCTCTCGTCCAGACATTAAGATTACGAAGAAGTCCAGCGTCCGTTACAATAACTGGGGCAGGAGGCGCGCGCGTGGGAAGGGCACGGTCACGAGTGTCCCTCTCCTTGGCTCCGACCGCGATGGAGGGCGACTGGGTGACGATTTCTGCGTTGGTGTTGCCGCAGCTATCCGCGTATGCGTGTCGAGTCCCCTTTGACATTTCTTGCTGGCCCGCGCTGAAAGATTTGAGTTTGGCGGACCCGTCGCCAAATTCTCCCGAACCAATTGAACTGCTGATCGGTGCCGATTATTACGGATCGTTACTTCGCGAGGGGCTGCGATGGGGAGGCCCAGGGGGGCCGATCGCGCAACATACCCATCTCGGTTGGATCGTTTCCGGGCCCGCGCCCACTTCGCGATCGTATCGCGGTGCCGTCGCCGCGGTCCGCGCGTTTCACTGCGTGAGCAATGAGCAGTTGGGGCAACAGCTGCAGCGATTTTGGGAGGTAGAGGAAATCCGTGCCTGTCCAGGGCTCACCCCTGAAGAGGAGAAATGTGAAGAGCATTTTAAATCCACCGTTTCACGGCGGGCGGATGGGCGGTATGTGGTCCGACTACCTTTGAAGGGGGAGCGCCCTCGCGATCGGTCGATCTCGCGCGCAGGCCGAGCGAATGCTGGCGAGCGTGGAGCGTCGTTTTCGCACGGACCCCCGTTTGGAGGCGGAATATCGCGAGTTTATGTCATGCTACGAAGAGCTGGGACATATGGAGGAGATACCACGAGAGGCGCTCGTGGACGAGAATTCGCAGCGCGTCTTCCTTCCCCACCACCCGGTGGTGAAACTCTCTGAGGGGGGGGGCCCCTCGCCTGCGGGTAGTTTTCAACGCCTCCAGTCGGACGTCTAACGGGTCCACGCTAAACGAGCACTTGCTCCCGGGGCAAAAATTACAAGCCGACATCATCGCGATCGTCGCGCGCTGGCGAATGTTCCGCGTGGCCGTCAAGGCCGATATTGAAAAAATGTTTCGCCAGATTCGAGTTGATCCGCCCGACGCCGATCTCCAGTGCGTCCTCTGGAGTCGCGTTGCAGGGAGTTTACCGACGGCCTTTCGGCTGACCACCGTAACGTATGGGACTGCATCGGCCCCGTACCTAGCTCAGCGAGTTTTGCGGCAACTTGCGGCCGACGAGGGTGACCGCCACCCTCTTGGGAAAGAAATATTATTGCGACATTTTTACGTCGACGATGTGCGGGTCCGCGATTGTACGCCGTCGCGAACTACAGTCCCTCCTTACGCTTGGAGGATTCCCCTTGAAGAAATGGGCCGCGAGTGACCCCGAGGTCCTAGCGGAAACCACCTCCGAAGAGCGAGTCGACTTTAGCCCGGGTTCCGAGTCAAATCAGCCGGTTCTGGGATTGGTCTGGAGGGTGCCCGACGACGCGTTCGGGTTCAGTGTCGGATCGGCCCACTCGTCGTTCACTTCAAAGCGCGTCATCCTATCCACGATCGCTCGATTATACGACCCGCTGGGCTGGGTATCCCCGCCGTGGTAGTCGCGAAAATCTTGATTCAGGACCTGTGGTTACGAGGGGTAGACTGGGATACTCCAGTTCCGGAGGAGATCGCGAAACATTGGACGACATTTCGACACGAGCTGCAATCGTTACGTGATGTTCGCGTACCTCGCTGGCACGGAGTCGACGACGACTCGACGTGCGAATTGCACGGCTTCGCCGACGCCTCTTCTAGGGCTTATGCCGCGGTTGTTTTCGTCGCGGTATCGCGTCGCGACAGCCCTGATCGCCGAGTCACCTTAGTCGCCGCTCGGACGAGGGTGGCTCCCGTCCGTACCGTTAGCATTCCACGGCTCGAGTTGTGCGCAGCGGTTCTTCTCGCTCGGCTTCTGCATACGGTCCGGACCGAATGCGTATGGCCGAACGCGCGGATATTCGCCTGGACCGATTCCACGGTGGTATTAGACTGGTTGGCGCGGCCGGCCTCGTCGTGGCAGGTGTTCGTTGCGAATCGCGTTTCCGAGGTGCACAGCACGCTCCCAGGCGTACCGTGGTATCACGTACCGTCTGCGGACAACCCCGCGGACTGTGCATCTCGGGGTTGTTGCCGTCCGAGCTCCTTTCTCACTCACTATGGTGGAATGGGCCTGCGTGGCTCCAACGTCCACAGTCGGAGTGGCCCCACGGCCTCCCCGACTCTCAAAGTCTCCTCGCGAAGGAGGAATTACGCGTGCACCTGTCAGCGGTGAGTCCCCCGGCCGAGCCCGCCTTTTTACCCCCCTTACCGGATAGCGTGTCTTCCTGGGCCAAAAACATCCCGTGATCGTTCCGCGACATCGAGTGACCCGGTTGCTCGTCGAGCACGTTCACCTTGTAGCCCTCCACGGCGGCCCGCAGCTGACCCTCAGCGTACTCCGCCGCGCGTATTGGGTGTTAGGGGGACGTAGCGTCGTAAAAACCGTAATTGGGAGGTGCGTCGTCTGCGCTCGTCACCGCACTGCACCGGTTCATTTCTCGTCGGGGTGCCCCGTCTGTCATATACAGCGACAATGGACGAAATTTCACAGGGGCCGCTAGGGAACTGCGTGAGGTGCGCACCGGGGCGGCCCGGGATCCCTCGGTGACTGCATTCCTCGAAGGTCGAGAAATTCAATGGCATTTCATCCCTCCCGGAGCCCCCCACTTTGGCGGGCTCTGGGAGGCTGGCGTAAAAAGCACGAAACGACATCTCCGACGTGTGATCGGGGAAACCACCTTGACCTTCGAGGGGATGGCCACCTTTCTGTGCATGACCGAAGCATGCCTCAATTCGCGACCCATCGCGCCGCTGTCTTCGGAGCCCGACGACGTAACCGCATTGACCCCGGGTCATTTTTTAATAGGGGCCGCCCCTTATCCATGCCGTCTCGAGACGATACCGACGCGAGCATCAACGTTTTGTCCCGATGGCAGCTCGTGGTACGAATGCGGGAGCATTTCTGGCGCGCGTGGCAAAGGGAGTACCTCCACACCCTGCAGACGCGCGGTAAGTGGTGGAAAGAAGAGGGTAACTTAAAGGTGGGCGACCTCGTGGTGCTCAGAGATCCAAATTCTCTCCGGCGTGCTGGAAGCTAGGACGAATTTCGGCTACGCGTCCTGGACAGGACGGTCGAGTCCGAGTCGTGGGGTGCGAACCGCGACCGGTGTCCTAGAGCGACCGGTGACTCAGCTCGTCCGATTACCGCTGCAAGCTGCCGAGTCCACCGTGGACCAGCTCTAGATTAATGTTGTGTGATTATATATATATTGTGATTTGTCATTATGTACCGCTTACTCCGTACACAAGGTCAGCCGGGGGGCTGAGGCGGGCGGATGTTCGCGCGATTTGCGTTCGGGCGGACTGCTCGGTGAGCTACAACCTTCGGAAGACGGTTGGTGACCGATGGCTGTCAACAAGGCATCCGCGCGAGCGAGCTGACGGCGAAAAAAACGCCAAATAGACGTGTCCGTTACGGAGCGTTGGTACTCACCGGGCCGTTTTGCCCGAAATTTCGAACTAAACTGCGAGCGATGGCTCCCCACTCTGTCCCCCCGCGCTGTAACCCATAAAAGGACTCGCGTCGCGAAGTCAGCGAGAGAACCTCAGAACGTGTAACGAGTCTATCACGCGCCACCTCGATCCAAGAAAACGTGTCTGTCGGCATCCGGCCCTCAGTGTACGAGAGCTTTTGGGCCCTCGCCCACCCCCTCCCGGGGCTACAGTGATTATCGTGATATCAGGCCCATGCCTGCGAGTGACATTCTTGTGTAAGGTGCTGTATGTATGTGCTGTAAATAAAAACCTGACTAGCCGCAAGGCCGAAACTAATTCCGTGCAGTCTCATTCGCGCCAAAAAGACCGGCGATTCCCGTTCCCGTGGAACGTACGAACACTAAGAAACTAAGAAACTAAGAAACTAAGAAACTATGAAACTAAGAAACTGAGAAACTAAGAAACTGAGAAACTATGAAACTAAAAAACTATAAAACTGAGAAACTAAGAATCTATGAATCTAAGGACCTATGAAGCTATGAAACTAACAAATTACCAACTAAGAAACTAGGAATCTAAGGAACTGAGAAACTAAGAAACTAAGAATCTAGAAACGTAAGAAACTAAGAGACTATGAAACTGAGAAACTAAGGTACTAGGAAACTAAGAAACTATGAAACTATGAAACTAAGAAACTAAGAAACTAAGAATCTAACAAACTGAGAATCTAAGAAACTAAGAAACTAAGAATCTAAGAATCTAAGAAGCTATGAAAATAAGAAACTATTAAACTAAGAATCTATGAAACTCAGAAACTAAGAAACTATGAAACTAAGAAACTGAGAAACTATGAAACTAAGAAACTATGAAACTGAGAAACTAACTAACTAAGAAACTAAGAAACTAAGAAACTAAGAATGTAAGATACTAGGATACTAAGAAACTAAGAAAATAAGAAACTAAGAAACAAAGAAACTAAGAAACTAAGAAACTAAGAAACTAAGAAACTATGAAACCATGAAACTAAGAAGCTAAGAAACTAAGAAACTAAGAAACTAAGAAGCTAAGGAACTAAGAAACTAACAAACTAAGAAACTAAGAAACTAACAAATTATGAAACTATGAAACTAAGGAACTACGAAACTGAGAAAATTAGAAACTAAGAAGCTACGAAACTAAGAAACTAAGAAACTAACAAACTAAGAAACTAACAAACTATGAAACTATGAAACTAGGGAACTACGAAACTAAGAAACTAAGAAGCTAAGCAACTAAGAAACTAAGAAACTAAGAAACTAAGAAACTAAGAAACTAAGAAGCTATGAAACTAAGAAACTAAGAAACTAAGAAACTAAGAAACTAAGAAACTAAGAAACTAGGAAACTAAGAAATTAAGAAACTAACAAACTAACAAACTACCAACTAAGAAACGAGGAAGCTAAGAAACTAAGAAACTAAGAAACTAAGAAACTAAGAAACTATGAAACTAAGAAACTAAGAAACTAAGAAACTATGAAACTAAGAAACTAAGAAACTAAGAAACTGAGAAACTCAGATACTATGAAACAAAGAAACTAAGAAACTGAGAAACTATGAAACTAAAAAACTAAGAAACTGAGAAACTAAGATTCTATGAAACTAAGAACCTATGAAACTATGAAACTAACAAATTACCAACTAAGAAACTAGGAAGCTAAGGAACTGAGAAACTAAGAAACTAAGAAACTAGAAACGTAAGAAACTAATAGACTATGAAACTAAGAAACTAAGGTACTAGGAAAATAAGAAACTACGAAACTAAGAAATTATGAAACTATGAAACTAAGAAACTAAGAAACTAAGAATCTAACAAACTGAGAATCTAAGAAACTAAGAAACTAAGAAACTAAGAAACTAAGAAACTAAGAATCTAAGAAGCTATGAAACTAAGAAACTATGAAACTAAGAATCTATGAAACTTAGAAACTAAGAAAGTATGAAACTAAGAAACTAAGAAACTAAGGTACTAGGAAACTAAGAAACTACGAAACTAAGAAACTATGAAACTAAGAAACTAAGAAACTAAGGAACTAAGAAACTACGAAGCTATGAAATTGAGAAACTAAGAAACTAAGAAACTATGAAACAAAGAAACTAAGAAACTGAGAAACTATGAAACTAAAAAACTAAAAAACTGAGAAACTAAGAATCTATGAAACTAAGGACCTATGAAACTATGAAACTAACAAATTACCAACTAAGAAACTAGGAATCTAAGGAACTGAGAAACTAAGAAACTAAGAAACTAGAAACGTAAGAAACTAAGAGACTATGAAACTAAGAAACTAAGGTACTAGGAAACTAAGAAACTATGAAACTAAGAAACTAAGAAACTAAGAATCTAACAAACTGAGAATCTAAGAAACTAAGAAACTAAGAATCTAAGAAGCTATGAAACTAAGAAACTATGAAACTAAGAATCTATGAAACTCAGAAACTAAGAAACTATGAAACTAAGAAACTAAGAAGCTATGAAACTAAGAAACTAAGAAACTAGGAAACTATGAAACTAAGAAACTAAGAAACTAGGAAACTGAGAAACTATGAAACTAACATACTGTGAAACTAAGAAACTAAGAAACTAAGAAACTATGAATCTAAGAAACCAAGAAACTAAGATGCTATGAAACTAAGAAACTAAGAAACTATGAAACTAAGAAACTAAGAAACTAAGAAACTGAGAAACTAAGAGACTAAGAAGCTATGAAACTAAGAAACTAACTAACTAAGAAACCAAGAAACTAAGAAACTAAGAATGTAAGATACTAGGAAACTAAGAAACTAAGAAAATAAGAAACAAAGAAACAAAGAAACAAAGAAACTAATAAACTAAGAAACTAAGAAACTAAGAAACTAAGAAACTAAGAAATAAAGAAACAAAGGAACAAACAAACTACCAACTAAGAAACTAGGAAGCTAAGAAGCTAAGAAACTAAGAAACTAAGAAACTAAGAAACTAAGAATCTAACACACTAACATACTAAGAAACTAAGAAACTAACTAACTAAGAAACTAAGAAGCTATGAAACTTAGAAACTAAGCAACTAAGAAACTTAGAAACTAAGAAACTAAGAAACTATGGAACTAAAAAACTAAGAAACTAAGAAACTAAGAATCTATGAAACTAAGAAACTAACAAATTACCAACTAAGAAACTAGGGAGCTAAGGCACTGAGAAAATAAGAAACTAAGAAACTAGAACCGTAAGAAACTAAGAAACTAAGGTACTAGGAAACTAAGAAACTATGAAACTAGGAAACTATGAAACTATGAAACTAAGAAACTAAGAAGCTATGAAACTAAGAAACTAAGAAACTAACTAACTAAGAAACTGAGAAACTAAGAGACTAAGAATGTAAGATACTAGGAAACTAAGAAACTAAGAAAATTAGAAACTAAGAAACTAAGAAACTAAGAAACTAAGAAACTAAGAAACTAAGAAACTAAGAAACTAAGGAACTACGAAACTAAGAAACTATGAAACTAAGAAACTAAGAAACTAAGAAACTGAGAAACTATGAAACTAAAAAACTAAAAAACTGAGAAACTAAGAATCTATGAATCTAAGGACTTATGAAACTATGAAACTAACAAATTACCAACTAAGAAACTAGGAATCTAAGGAACTGAGAAACTAAAAAACTAAGAAACTAGAAACGTAAGAAACTAAGAGACTATGAAACTAAGAAACTAAGGTACTAGGAAACTAAGAAACTATGAAACTATGAAACTAAGAAACTAAGAAACTAAGAATCTAACAAACTGAGAATCTAAGAAACTAAGAAACTAAGAATCTAAGAATCTAAGAAGCTATGAAACTAAGAAACTATTAAACTAAGAATCTATGAAACTCAGAAACTAAGAAACAATGAAACTAAGAAACTAAGAAGCGATGAAACTAAGAAAGTATGAAACTAAGAAACTAACTAACCAAGAAACTAAGAAACTAAGAATGTAAGATACTAGGAAACTAAGAAACTAAGAAAATAAGAAACTGAGAAACTAAGAAACTAACAAACTAACAAACTACGAAACTATGAAACTAAGGAACTACGAAACTAAGAAACTAAGAAACTAAGAAGCTAAGACACTAAGAAACTAAGAAACTAAGAAACTAAGAAACTAACAAACTATGAAACTATGAAACTAAGGAACTACGAAACTAAGAAACTAAGAAGCTAAGCAGCTAAGGAACTAAGAAACTAAGAACTTAAGAAACTAAGAAACCCAGAAACTATGAAACTATGAAACTAAGAAACTAAGAGTCTATGAAACTAAGAAACTAAGCAACTAGTAAACTAAGAAATTAAGAAACTAAGAAACTAACACACTACCAACAAAGAAACTAGGAAGCTAAGAAACTAAGAAACTAAGAAACTAAGAAACTAAGAAACTATGAAACAAAGAAACTATGAAACTATGAAACTAAGAATCTAAGAAATTAAGAATCTAACACACTGAGAATCTCAGAAACTAAGACTCTAAGAAACTAAGAAACTAAGAATCTAAGAAGCTATGAAACTAAGAAACTATGAAACTAAGAATCTATGAAACTTAGAAACTAAGAAACTATGAAACTAAGAAACTAAGAAACTAAGGTACTAGGAAACTAAGAAACTACGAAACTAAGAAACTATGAAACTAAGAAACTAAAAAACTAAGGAACTAAGAAACTAAGAATCTATGAAATTGAGAAACTAAGAAACTAAGAAACTATGAAACTAAGAAACTAAGAAACTAAGAAACTGAGAAACTAAGAAACTATGAAACAAAGAAACTAAGAAACTGAGAAACTATGAAACTAAAAAACTAAAAAACTGAGAAACTAAGAATCTATGAATCTAAGGACCTATGAAACTATGAAACTAACAAATTATCAACTAAGAAACTAGGAATCTAAGGAACTGAGAAACTAAGAAACTAAGAAACTAGAAACGTAAGAAACTAAGAGACTATGAAACTAAGAAACTAAGGTACTAGGAAACTAAGAAACTAAGAAACTATGAAACTAAGAAACTAAGAAACTAAGAATCTAACAAACTGAGAATCTAAGAAACTAAGAAACTAAGAATCTAAGAATCTAAGAAGCTATGAAACTAAGAAACTATTAAACTAAGAATCTATGAAACTCAGAAACTAAGAAACTATGAGACTAAGAAACTAAGAAGCGATGAAACTAAGAAACTATGAAACTAAGAAACTAACTAACTCAGAAACTAAGAAACTAAGAAACTAAGAATGTAAGATACTAGGAAACTAAGAAACTAAGAAAATAAGAAACTAAGAAACAAAGAAACTAAGAAACTAAGAAACTAAGAGATTAAGAAACTATGAAACTATGAAACTAAGAAGCTAAGAAACTAAGAAACTAAGAAACTAAGAAACTAAGAAACTAAGAAACTAAGAAGCTATGAAACTAAGAAACTAACTAACTAAGAAACTAAGAAACTAAGAAATTAAGAATCTATGAAACTAAGAAACTAAGAAACTAAGAAACTGTGAAACTAAGAAGCTAAGAAACTAATAAGCTATGAAACTAAGAAACTAAGAAACTAAGAATCTAAGAAACTATGAAACTAAGAAACTAAGAAACTATGAAACCAAGAAACCAACAAACTACCAACTAAGAAACTAGGAAGCTAAGAAACTATGAAACTAAGAAACTAAGAAACTAAGAAACTAAGAAACTAAGAAACTATGAAACTAAGAAACTAAGAAACTAAGAAACTAAGAAACTAAGAAACTAAGAAACTAAGAAACTATGAAACTAAGAAACTAGAAACTATGAAACTAAGAAACTAAGAAACTAAGAAACTAGGAAACTAAGAAACTAAGAAACTAAGAAACTAAGAAACTATGAAACTAAGAAACTAAGAAACTAAGAAACTAGGAAGCTAAGAAACTAAGAAACTAAGAAACTAAGAAACTAAGAAACTAAGAATCTAACACACTAACATACTAAGAAACTAAGAAACTAAGAAACTAAGAAACTAAGAAACTAAGAAACTAAGAAACTAAGAAACTAAGAAACTAAGAAACTAAGAAACTAAGAAACTGAGAAACTAAGAAACTAAGAAACTAAGAAACTAACAACTAAGAAACTAGAAAGCTAAGAAACTAAGAAACTAAGAAACTAAGAAACTAAGAAACTATGAAACTAAGAAACTAAGAAACTAAGAAACTAAGAAACTAAGAAACTATGAAACTGAGAAACTAAGATACTAAGAAACTAAGAATCTAAGAATCTATGAAACTATGAAACTAAGAATCTAAGAATCTATGAAACTAAGAAACTAAGATACTAAGAAACTGAGAAACTGAGAAACTAAGAAACTAAGAAACTAAGAAACTAAGAAACTATGAAACTAAGGAACTAAGAAACTAAGAAACTAAGAAACTATGAAACTAAGAAACTATGAAACTAAGAAACTAAGAAACTAAGAAGCTATGAAACTATGAAACTAAGAAACTAAGAAACTTAGAAACTATGAAATTAAGAAACTAACAAACTACCAACTAAGAAATTAGGAAGCTAAGAAACTATGAAACTAAGAAACTAAGAAACTATGAAACTAAGAAACTAAGAATCTATGAAACTATGAAACCAAGAAACTAAGAAACTAAGAAAATAAGAAACTGAGAAACTGAAAAACTAAGATACTAAGAAACTAAGAAGCTTCGAATCTATGAAACTAAGAAACTAAGAAACTAAGAAACTATGAAACTAAGAAACTAAGAAACTAAGAAACTAAGAAACTAAGAATCCATGAAACTAAGAAACTAACAAACTACCAACTAAGAAACTAGGAAGCTAAGAAACTGAGAAACTAAGAAACTAAGAAACTAGAATACTATGAAACTAAGAATCTATGAAACTAAGAAACTAAGAAAATAAGAAACTAAGAAACTAAGAAACTAAGAAACTAAGAAACTAAGAAACTAAGAAACTAAGAAACTGAGAATCTAAGAAACTAAGAAACTAAGAAACTAAGAAATTAAGAAGCTATGAAACTAAGAAACTAAGAAACTAAGAAGCTATGAAACTGAGAAACTAAGAAACTAAGAAACTAAGAAACTAAGAAGCTATGAAACTACGAAACTAAGAAACTATGAAACTAAGAAACTAAGAAACTAAGAAACGGAGAAACGAAGAGACTATGAAGCTATGAAACTAAGAAACTAGCTAACTAAGAAACTAAGAAACTAAGAAACTAAGAATGTAAGATACTAGGAAACTAAGAATCTAAGAAAATAAGAAACTAAGAAACAAAGAAACTAAGAAACTAAGAAACTAAGAAACTAAGAAACTATGAAACTATGAAACTAAGAAACTAAGAAACTAAGAAATAAACTAAGAAACTAAGAAACTATGAAACTAAGAAACTAAGAAACTAAGAAACTAAGAAAATAAGAAACTAAGAAACTAAGAAACTAAGAAACTATGAAACTATGAAACTAAGAAACTAAGAAACTAAGAAACTAAGAAAGTAAGAAACTAAGAAACTAAGAAACTAAGGAACTAAGAAACTAAGAAACTAGGAAACTAAGTAACTATGAAACTAAGAAGCAATGAAAGTATGAAACTAACTAACTAAGAAACTAAGAATCTAAGAAACTAAGAAGCTAAGAAACTATGAAACTAAGGAACTATGAAACTATGAAACTATGAAACTAAGAAACTAAGAAACTAAGAAACTAAGAAACTAAGAAATTAAGAAACTAAGAAACTAAGAAACTATGAAACTAAGAAACTAGGAAACTAAGAAACTAAGAAACTAAGAAACTAAGAAACTAAGAAACTAAGAAACTAGGAATCTAAGAATCTAACAAACTAACAAACTACCAACTAAGAAACTAAGAAACTAGGAAACTAAGAAACTAAGAAACTATGAAACTAAGTAACTAAGAAACTAAGAAACTAAGAAACTATGAAACTAAGAAACTAAGAAACTCAGAAACTAAGAAACTAAGAAACTAGGAAACTAAGAAACTAAGAAACTAACAAACTACCAACTAAGAAACTATGAAACTAAGAAACTAAGAAACTAAGAAACTAAGAAACTAAGAAGCTATGAAATTGAGAAACTAAGAAACTAAGAAACTATGAAACTAAGAAACTAAGAAACTAAGAAACTGAGAAACTAAGAAACTAAGAAGCTATGAAACTAAGAAACTAAGAAACTAAGAAACTAAGAAACTAAGAAACTAAGAAACTAAGAACCTAAGAAACTAAGAAACTAAGAAACTAAGAAACTAAGAAACTAAGAAACTAAGAAACAAAGAAACTAAGGAACTAGAAACTAAGAAACTAAGAAACTAAGAAACTAAGAAACTAAGAAACTATGAAACTATGAAACTAAGAAACTAAGAAACTAAGAAACTAAGAAGCTAAGAAACTAAGAAACTAAGAAACTAAGAAACTATGAAACTATGAAACTAAGGAACTATGAAACTAAGAAACTAAGAAGCTAAGAAACTAAGAAACTAAGAAACTAAGAAACTAAGAAACTAAGAAACTAAGAATCTAACACACTAACATACTAAGAAACTAAGAAACTAAGAAACTAAGAATCTAAGAAGCTATGAAACTAAGAAACTAAGAAACAAAGAAACTAATTAACTAAGAAACTAAGAAACTAAGAATCTATGAAACTAAGAAACTAACAAATTACCAACTAAGAAACTAGGAAGCTAAGAAACTAAGAAACTAAGAAACTAAGAAACTAAGAAACTAAGAAACTAAGAAACTAAGGTACTAGGAAACTAAGAAACTAAGAAACTAAGAAACTATGAAACTATGAAACTAAGAAACTAAGAAGCTATGAAACTAAGAAACTAAGAAACTAAGAAACTAAGAAACTAAGAATGTAAGATACTAGGAAACTAAGAAACTAAGAAAATAAGAAACTAAGAAACAAAGAAACTAAGAAACTAAGAAACTAAGAAACTAAGAAACTAAGAAACTATGAAACTAAGAAACTAAGAATCTAAGAAACTAGGAAGCTAAGAAACTAAGAAACTAAGGTACTAAGAAACTTTCAAACTAAGAAACTAAGAAACTAAGAAACTATGAAACTAAGAAACTAAGAAACTATGAAACTAAGAAACTAAGACTCTAAGAAACTAAGAAACTAAGAAACTAGTAAACTAAGAATTTAAGAAACTAAGAAACTAACAAACTACCAACTAAGAAACTAGGAAGCTAAGAAACTAAGAAACTAAGAAACTAAGAAACTAAGAAGTTATGAAATTGAGAAACTAAGAAACTAAGAAACTATGAAACTAAGAAACTAAGAAACTAAGAAACTAAGAAACTGAGAAACTAAGAAACTATGAAACAAAGAAACTAAGAAACTGAGAAACTATGAAACTAAAAAACTAAGAAACTAAGAAACTAAGAATCTATGAAACTAAGAAACTATGAAACTATGAAACTAACAAATTGCCAACTAAGAAACTAGGAAGCTAAGGAACTGAGAAACTAAGAAACTAAGAAACTAGAAACGTAAGAAACTAAGAGACTCTGAAACTAAGAAACTAAGGTAGTAGGAAACTAAGAAACTAAGAAACTAAGAAACTATGAAACTAAGAAAATAAGAAACTAAGAAACTAAGAATCTAACAAACTGAGAATCTAAGAAACTAAGAAACTAAGAAACTAAGAAACTAAGAAACTAAGAAACTAAGAAACTAAGAAACTAAGAAACTAACAAACTAACAAACTAACAAAGAAACTAAGAAACTATGAAACTAAGAAACTAAGAAACTAAGAAACTAAGAAACTAAGAAACTAAGAAACTAAGAAACTAAGAAACTAAGAAACTAACAAACTAAGAAACTATGAAACTATGAAACTAAGAAACTAAGAAACTAAGAAACTAAGAAACTAAGAAACTAAGAAACTAAGAACTTAAGAAACTAACAAACTAAGAAACTATGAAACTATGAAACTAAGAAACTAAGAGTCTATGAAACTAAGAAACTAAGCAACTAGGAAACTAAGAAACTAAGAAACTAAGAAACTATGAAACTATGAAACTAAGAAACTAGGAAGCTAAGAAACTAAGAAACTAAGAAACTAAGAAGCGATGAAACTAAGAAACTATGAAACTAAGAAACTAACTAACTAAGAAACTAAGAAACTAAGAAACTAAGAAACTAAGAATGTAAGATACTAGGAAACTAAGAAACTAAGAAAATAAGAAACTAAGAAACAAAGAAACTAAGAAACTAAGAAACTAAGAAACTAAGAAACTATGAAACTATGAAACTAAGAAGCTAAGAAACTAAGAAACTAAGAAACTAAGAAGCTAAGAAACTGAGAAACTAAGAAACTAACAAACTAACAAACTAACAAACTACGAAACTATGAAACTAAGGAACTACGAAACTAAGAAACTAAGAAACTAAGAAGCTAAGAAACTAAGAAACTAAGAAACTAAGAACCTAAGAAACTAAGAAACTATGAAACTATGAAACTAAGAATCTATGAAACTAAGAAACTATGAATCTAAGAAGCTATGAGACTAAGAAACTAAGAATCTAAGAAACTAAGAAACTATGAATCTAAGAAGCTATGAAACTAAGAAACTAAGAGTCTATGAAACTAAGAAACTAAGCAACTAGTAAACTAAGAAATTAAGAAACTAAGAAACTAACACACTACCAACTAAGAAACTAGGAAGCTAAGAAACTAAGAAACTAAGAAACTAAGAAACTAAGAAACTATGAAACAAAGAAACTAAGAAACTGAGAAACTATGAAACTAAAAAACTAAGAAACTGAGAAACTAAGAATCTATGAATCTAAGAACCTATGAAACTATGAAACTAACAAATTACCAACTAAGAAACTAGGAAGCTAAGGAACTGAGAAACTAAGAAACTAAGAAACTAGAAACGTAAGAAACTAAGAGACTATGAAACTAAGAAACTAAGGTACTAGGAAACTAAGAAACTAAGAAACTAAGAAACTATGAAACTAAGAAACTAAGAAACTAAGAAACTAAGAATCTAACAAACTGAGAATCTAAGAAACTAAGAAACTAGGAAGCTAAGAAACTGAGAAACTAAGAAACTAAGAAACTAGAATACTATGAAACTAAGAAACTATGAAACTAAGAAACTAGGAAACTAAGAAACTAAGAAACTATGAAACTAAGAAACTAAGAAACTATGAAACTAAGAAACTATGAAACTAAGAAACTAAGAAACTATGAAACTAAGAAACTAAGAAACTAAGGTACTAGGAAACTAAGAAACTACGAAACTAAGAAACTATGAAACTAAGAAACTAAGAAACTAAGAAACTAAGAAGCTATGAAATTATGGAACTAAGAAACTAAGAAACTGAGAAACTAAGAAACTAAGAAACTACGAAACTAAGAATCTAAGAAACTAAGAAACTAAGAACCTAAGAAACTAAGAATCTAAGAAACTAACAAGCTAAGAAACTATGAAACAAAGGAACTACGAAACTAAGAAACTAAGAAACTAAGAAACTAAGAAACTGAGAAACTATGAAACTAAGAAGCTATGAAACTAAGAAACTAACTAACTAAGAAACTAAGAAACTAAGAAACTAAGAAACTAAGAATGTAAGATACTAGGAAACTAAGAAACTAAGAAAATAAGAAACTAAGAAACAAAGAAACTAAGAAACTAAGAAACTAAGAAACTAAGGAACTATGAAACTATGAAACTAAGAAACTAAGAAACTAAGAAACTAAGAAACTAAGAAACTAAGAAACTAAGAAACTAAGAAACTAACAAACTAACAAACTAACAAACTACGAAACTATGAAACTAAGGAACTACGAAACTAAGAAACTAAGAAACTATGAAACTAAGAATCTAAGAAACTAAGAAACTAAGAAACTAAGAAACTAAGAAACTATGAAACTATGAAACTAAGGAACTACGAAACTAAGAAACTAAGAAGCTAAGCAACTAAGAAACTAAGAAACTAAGAAACTATGAAACTATGAAAGTAAGAAACTAAGAGTCTATGAAACTAAAAAACTATGAAACTAGGAAAATAAGAAATTAAGAAACTAAGAATCTAACAATCTACCAACTAAGAAACTAAGAAACTATGAAACTATGAAACTAAGAAACTAAGAAACTAAGAAGCTATGAAACAAAGAAACTAAGAAACTGAGAAACTATGAAACTAAAAAACTAAGAAACTAAGAAACTAAGAATCTATGAAACTAAGAAACTATGAAACTAAGAAACTAACAAATTACCAACTAAGAAACTAGGAAGCTAAGGAACTGAGAAACTAAGAAACTAAGAAACTATGAAACTAAGAAACTAAGAAACTATGAAACTAAGAAACTAAGGTACTAGGAAACTAAGAAACTACGAAACTAAGAAACTATGAAACTATGAAACTAAGAAACTAAGAAACTAAGAATCTAACAAACTGAGAATCTAAGAAACTATGAAACTAAGAAACTAAGAAACTAAGAAACTATGAAACTAAGAAACTATGAAACTATGAAACTAAGAAACTAAGAAACTAAGAAACTGAGAAACTAAGAAACTATGAAACTAAGAAACTAAGAAACTAAGAAACTAAGAAGCTAAGAAACTAAGAAACTAAGAAACTAAGAAACTATGAAACTAAGAAACTACGGTACTAGGAAACTAAGAAACTACGAAACTAAGAAACTATGAAACTAAGAAACTAAGAAACTAAGAAACTAAGAAGCTATGAAATTGAGAAACTAAGAAACTAAGAAACTATGAAACTAAGAAACTAAGAAACTATGAAACTAAGAAACTAAGAAACTAAGAAACTGAGAAACTAAGAAACTATGAAACAAAGAAACTAAGAAACTAAGAAACTATGAAACTAAGAAACTAAGAAACTAAGAAACTAAGGATCTATGAAACTAAGAAACTATGAAACCAAGAAACTAACAAATTACCTACTAAGAAACTAGGAAGCTAAGGAACTGAGAAACTAAGAAACTATGAAACTAAGAAACGAAGGTTCTAGGAAACTAAGAAACTACGAAACTAAGAAACTATGAAACTAAGAAACTAAGAAACTAAGAAACTAAGAATCTAACACACTGAGAATCTAAGAAACTAAGAAACTAAGAAACTAAGAAACTAAGAATCTAAGAAGCTATGAAACTAAGAAACTATGAAACTAAGAATCTATGAATCTATGAAACTAAGAAACTAAGAAACTAAGAAAGTAAGAAAGTAAGAATCTAATAAACTAAGAAACTTCGAAACTAAGAAACTAACAAACTAACAAACTAACAAACTAACATACTATGAAACTAAGAAACTAAGAAACTAAGAATCTATGAAACTTAGAAACTAAGAAACTATGAAACTATGAAACTAAGAAACTAAGAAACTAAGAAACTAAGAAACTAAGAAACTAAGAAACTAAGAAGCTAAGAAACTAAGAAACTATGAAACTAAAAAACTAAGAAACTGAGAAACTAAGAATCTATGAAACTAAGAAACTATGAAACTAAGAAACTAACAAATTACCAACTAAGAAACTAGGAAGCTAAGGAACTGAGAAACTAAGAAACTAAGAAACTAGAAACGTAAGAAACTAAGAAACTAAGGTACTAGGAAACTAAGAAACTACGAAACTAAGAAACTATGAAACTATGAAACTAAGAATCTAAGAAATTAAGAATCTAACACACTGAGAATCTCAGAAACTAAGAAACTAAGAAACTAAGAAACTAAGAATCTAAGAAGCTATGAAACTAAGAAACTATGAAACTAAGAATCTATGAAACTTAGAAACTAAGAAACTATGAAACTAAGAAACTAAGAAACTAAGAAACTAAGGTACTAGGAAACTAAGAAACTACCGCACTAAGAAACTATGAAACTAAGAAACTAAAAAACTAAGGAACTAAGAAACTAAGAATCTATGAAATTGAGAAACTAAGAAACTAAGAAACTATGAAACTATGAAACTAAGAAGCTAAGAAACTAAGAAACTAAGAAACTAAGAAACTAAGAAGCTAAGAAACTATGAAACTAAGAAACTAACAAACTAACAAACTAACAAACTACGAAACTATGAAACTAAGGATCTACGAAACTAAGAAACTAAGAAACTAAGAAGCTAAGAAAATAAGAAACTAAGAAACTAACAAACTATGAAACTATGAAACTAAGGAACTACGAAACTAAGAAACTAAGAAGCTAAGCAGCTAAGAAACTAAGAAACTAAGAACTTAAGAAACTAAGAAATTAAGAAACTATGAAACTATGAAACTAAGAAACTAGGAGGCTAAGAAACGAAGAAACTAAGAAACTAAGAAGCTATGAAATTGAGAAACTAAGAAACTAAGAAACTATGAAACTAAGAAACTAAGAAACTAAGAAACTGAGAAACTAAGAAACTATGAAACAAAGAAACTATGAAACTAAAAAACTAAGAAACTGAGAAACTAAGAATCTATGATACTAAGAACCTCTGAAACTATGAAACTAACAAATTACCAACTAAGAAACTAGGAAGCTAAGGAACTGAGAAACTAAGAAACTAAGAAACTAGAGCAACGTAAGAAACTAAGAGAGACTATGAAACACTAAGAAACTATGGTACTAGGAGAGAAAAATAAGAAACTACAGGAAACTAGAGAAACTATGAAACTATGAAACTAAGAGCAGAACTAAGAAACTAAGAATCTAACAAACTGAAGAATCTAAGAAACTAAAATGAGAAACTAAGAAACTAAGAAACTAAGAATCTAGGAAGCTATGAAACTATTATACTAAGAAACTAAGAAACTATGAAACTTAGAGAAACTACAGAAACTATGAAACTAAGAAACTAAGAGAAACTAAGTTACTAGGAAACTAAGAAACTACGTTACTAAGAAACTATGAAACTAAGAAACTAAGGAACTAAGAAACTAAGAAGCTATGAAATTGAGAAACTAAGAAACTAAGAAACTATGAAACTAAGAAACTAAGAAACTAAGAAACTGAGAAACTAAGAAACTATGAAACAAAGAAACTAAGAAACTGAGAAACTATGAAACTAAAAAATTAAAAAACTGAGAAACTAAGAATCTATGAAACTCAGGACCTATGAAACTATGAAACTAACAAATTACCAACTAAGCAACTAGGAATCTAAGGAACTGGAGAAACTAAGAAACTAAGAAACTAGAAACGTAAGAAACTAAGAGACTATGAAACTAAGAAACTAAAAAGGTACTTGGAAACAAAGGAAACTATGAAACTATGAAACTAAGAAACTAAGGAAACTAAGAATCTAACAAACTGGAGAATCTAAGAAACTTAGAAACTAAGAAACTAAGAAACTAAGTGTTAGAGCACTCCAGGGGCTCCTAACCTTGGTGGTTCCGGACGAGGGGAGAAGATAGGAAGAGAAAATTGTTACAAGTTTTCAAATAACTTTTATTACAAAAAATACAGATTTATTATTTATCCAAAATTAATACAGAAAAATAGGAAAAACGGAAAGATAAAGAAAATGGAGGCCCAGGCTCCTGTTTTCGGCCTGGTCCGCCTTTTCTCCGTCCTTGTTACTGCGTCGGAGGTTTTCTGTAACAGAAATTCCGGCAAATATAAATATTTTGCCGGACAAGTCAACGATTACGCGCTCGTCATCTGCTTTTCTCGCGCTCCAGCGACAGTCTGAGGTGTGTGCTTGGAGGGAGAGCTAACTGGCATTCCGTTCAATAGCTAGTGGACTGTATTACTTTTTTGAGCTTTGGTCGGTGATAGTCGTTTTTACGATATCACCGACGCGCACAACCGGGTAGACGAGGTTTTCCTCTGCGATCTACCGTGTTCGCTTCTGCAATGCCACGGACGGGAAAACCAAAATGGAGGTTGTAAAAGGCTCCAAATGGCTATATCCCGCGAGCACGCTTCACTGTGCGGGTGACGTTTTGAACGCCACCTTAATGCACGGGCAAGGAAGGACGTCTCTGTCCAGGTACGCAGGTACCTCGTCGGCGGCTCGAGGAACGGGCCTGCGGCCAACCCACGCAGCTGCCTCGACAGCGATTCCTTTCCTTGAAAGAATCGCCCGGCAAAGCCTGTCGTGGCCCCCTCGTCGGCGGTTCCCCTTCACGAGGAGCCTGGCCTTTGGCGGCTCGCCGGGGAATTAGGACGACGTCCTTTGCAATTCCCTAACCACCTACGGTCACAGCCCAGTGTGGTCGACTCACATCTGGTAGTTAAGGTGTAGCGGTGGAAGGCCGATGCTTCGAACCCCTGTGCTCCAGTGGTCGCTTATGCTCAACCTTGTCACCTCACGACTGGTTCACTGGAGGCGGGTTGCTCAGCCGGTGCACGCGGTGAGCACCGCGAAGTGATACCAATATCTGGGTATCCAACTTCCGGTTGCTCCTACGCCATATAGCTTCACACGGGTCGATGAAACCACACAACTCCACCGGTCGGTGCACTCTATGTGGTACACCAGACGGGCGATTCAGTGGGTTCCTCGATCCCTTTCGAACGGCGAACCACCACCAGGAGATAACCAGTATGTCGGTATCTCTCCGTTACAGTGGGCTCAAACCGTATTCAATAGGAAGAGACTCAAAGTGATTAACACCGAATCCCTGTAACGTCGCAGTCGCGGCAACGAACTGCAACGTTCAATCACAATCCTGCGTCTACGATCGTGTCACGCGCGGCGTGTACTGCGATCGCTGCAACGACAGAGCAGCAGATTGGTCCTTTATTCGAGAAAATCTCCAAGTCGCTATGACGAGATTTTCCTGAATAAATAAATGTCCGCAAACTTGATCCGATTACGAGGAGAGAGATCGTCTCATTCTCCTCGGAGCTTCGACTACGAAAATGACCGGAGAGATCGTCACAGAGATCTGCTCCTGATCGCCGACGGCTCACGAATGATCCGTAACTGCAGTCTGCAAGCATCGACGGCCACGGCTGGGCTCCGTCAGCGCAGAAAGCGCAGTCGCGTAGCGACGCATCGCGCTGCTGGGCCCGGGCGGCTACGCGCCGCGTAGCCACGACGCTGGCGCTGCCGCGTCTCGGCTGTCGATCTCGATTCGCCGATAAAATCGATTCTTCTCTCTCTCGGCGCTAACAACACGATTTCTGGAATTTGTTCTCAGAATCGAGAATTCCAGTGAAGCTAGCTTTAGCAAAAAACACGAAAATGGCCGCGGTGAGTACTAATCTTGACGAAGAAAAATTTCTCCCGTCAGCAGAGACAGCCTTCCAGAATTACGCGAATTCATGATAAATGCGGGCATCGCGGCCGAGTTTTTACGTCTCCGGACCTCACACATTATTTAAAACACTAAGAATCTAAGAAGCTATGAAACTAAGAAACTAAGAAACTAAGAAACTATGAAACTAAGAAACTAAGAAACTATGAAACTACGAAACTAAGAAGCTATGAAACTAAGAAACTAAGAAACTAGGAAACTATGAAACTAAGAAACTAAGAAACTAAGAAACTGAGAAACTATGAAACTAACAAACTATGAAACTAAGAAACTAAGAACCTAAGAAACTAAGAATCTAAGAAACTAAGAAACTAAGAATCTATGACACTAAGAAACTAACAAACTACCAACTATGAAACTAGGAAGCTAAGAAACTAAGAATCTAAGAAACTAAGAAACTAAGAATCTATGAAACTAAGAAACTAGGAAACTAAGAAACTAAGAAACCATGAAACTAAGAAACTACGAATCTAAGAAACTAAGAATCTAAGAAACTATGATGCTAAGAAATTAAGATACTAAGAAACTAAAAAAACAATGAAACTAAGAAACTAAGAAACTAAGAAACTAAGAATCTATGAAACTGAGAAACTAAGAAACTAAGAAACTATGAAACTAAGAAACCAAGAAGCTATGAAACTAAGAAACTAAGAAACTAAGAATCTATGAAACTAAGAAACTATGAAACTAAGAAACTAAGAAACTAAGAAGCTAACTAACTAAGAAACTAAGAAACTAAGAAACTAAGAATGTAAGATACTAGGAAACTAAGAAACTAAGAAAATAAGAAACTAAGAAACAAAGAAACTAAGAAACTAAGAAACTGAGAAACTAAGAAACTATGAAACTATGAAACTAAGAAGCTAAGAAACTAAGAAACTAATAAACTAAGAAGCTAAGAAACTAAGAAACTAAGAAACTAAGAAACTATGAAACTAAGAAACTAAGAAACTAAGAAACTAACAAAATTAAGAAAATAAAAAACTAAGAAACTAAGAATCTAACTAACTGAGAATCTAAGAAACTAAGAAACTAAGAAACTAAGAATCTAAGAATCTAAGAAGCTATGAAACTAAGAAACTAATAAACTAAGAATCTTTGAAACTCAGAAACTAAGAAACTATGAAACTAAGAAACTAAGAAGCGATGAAACTAAAAAACTATGAAACTAAGAAACTAACTAACTAAGAAACTAAGAAACTAAGAAACTAAGAATTTAAGATACTAGGAAACTAAGAAACTAAGAAATAAAGAAAACAGGAAACAAAGAAACTAAGTGTTCGCGCTGATTTGCGTTCCGGGCGGACTGCTCGGTGAAACTACAACCTTCGGAAGACGGTTGGTGACCGATGGCTGTCAACAAGGCATCCGCGCGAGCGAGCTGACGGCGAAAAAAACGCCAAATAGACGTGTCCGTTACGGAGCGTTTGGTACTCACCGGGCCGTTTTGCCTGAAATTTCGAACTAAACTGCGAAGCGATGGCTCCCACTCTGTCCCCGCGCTGCTTTAACCCATAAAGCGCGACTTCCGCGTCGCGAAGTCAGCGAGAGAACCTCAGAACGTGTAACGAGTCTATCACGCGCCACCTCGATCCAAGAAAACGTGTCTGTCGGCATCCGGCCCTCAGTGTACGAGAGCTTTTTGGGCCCTCGCCCACTCCCCTCCCGGGGCTACAAGTGATTATCGTTGATATCAGGCCCATGCCTGCGAGTGACGCATTCTTTGTGTAAGGAACAGCTGTATGTATGTGCTAGTAAATAAAAACCTGACTAGCCGCAAGGCCGAAACTAATTCCGTGCAGTCTCATTCGCGCCAAAAAAGACCGGCGATTCCCGTTCCCGTGAACGTACGAACAGTTTTCTGGGTCCTTCGAGCCCGGATATCTCACGGCGCGAGTTGATTCGCTGTGCATTTTATACCAGCCCACGCACAAATAATGGAGGCGCTACGCATGGAGCAGCAAATGGCCATCAAGCTGCATTGGCCGAGTAATGGCCAACTACAAGAAGCTGGGGAAGGCCCGCTTTTCCCGGACGTCGGCGGAGGATCGTCTGCAGAGGTTACGGCAGGAGTGGACCAACGTGGAAGCGGTTGAAGCGATTCCGGAGTTACCAATGCACCCGCGGTTCCGTCCATTGCGAAGTTGCCGCGCGCGTTCCGCTGCCCACGTTCGCGGGTTCTTACATCGATTGGCCGAGCTTCCGCGATTTGTTCGAGTCGCTGGTGGTAAAAAACCCGCGTCGTTAGCGGACGTTCAACGGCTACACTATTTGAAAGGGTCGCTCGGCGGCCCCGCGTTGCAATTGGTCGCCGATTACCGTGACCGAGGCGAATTTTGTTGTCGCGTGGAACGCGTTATGCGAGGAGAATCGCGGAATAGCGACCCGGGTCGCCCAAACGTTCTTTCTCGCGACCGCGAAAATAAAGGTATTCTCCCCAGCGGCGCACGGTGGTCGTGATTCGGCGCATTGCTGGACCAGGGGCCGAAGCGAGCTTCTGTTTCCTGAGTCTCTCGTCCAGACATTAAGATTACGAAGAAGTCCAGCGTCCGTTACAATAACTGGGGCAGGAAGGCGCGCGTGGGACGGGCACGGACACGAGTGTCCCTCTCCTGGGCTCCGACCGCGTCGGGGGGCGAATGGGTGACGAGTTCGGCGTTGGTGTTGCCGCATCTATCCGGGTATGCGTGTCTAGTCCCCTTTGACATTTCTTGCTGGCCCGCGCTGAAAGATTTGAGTTTGGCGGACCCGTCGCCAAATTCTCCGAGACCAATTGAACTGCTGATCGGTGCCGATTATTACGGATCGTTACTTCGCGAGGGGGCTGCGATGGGGAGGCCCAGGGGGCCGATCGCGCAACATACCCCACCTCGGTTGGATCGTTTCCGGGCCCGCGCCCACTTCGCGATCGTATCGCGGTGCCGTCGCCGCGGTCCGCGCGATCTTTTCACTGCGTGAGCAATGAGCGAGTTGGGGCAACAGCTGCAGCGATTTTGGGAGGTAGAGGAAATCCGTGCCTGTCCAGGGCTCACCCCTGAAGTAGGAGAAATGTGAAGAGCATATTTAAATCCACCGTTTCACGGCGGGCGGATGGGCGGTATGTGGTCCGACTACCTTTGAAGGGGGAGCGCCCCCTCGCGATCGGTCGATCTCGCGCGCAGGCCGAGCGAATAAGCGCTGGCGAGCGTGGAGCGTCGTTTCTCGCACGGACCCCCGTTTGGAGGCGGAATATCGCGAGTTTATGTCATGCCGCTACGAAGAGCTGCAGGACATATGGAGGAGATACCACGAGGAGGCGCTCGTGGACGAGAATTCGCAGCGCGTCTTCCTTCCCCACCACCCGGTGGTGAAACTCTCTGAGGGGGCCCTCGCACTGCGGGTAGTTTTCAACGCCTCCAGTCGGACGTCTAACGGGTCCACGCTAAACGAGCGAGGCTTGCTCCCGGGGCAAAAAATTACAAGCCGACATCATCGCGATCGTCGCGCGCTGGCGAATGTTCCGCGTGCGGCCGTCAGGGCCGATATTGAAAAATGTTTCGCCAGATTCGAGTTGGATCCGCCCGACGCCGATCTCCAGTGCGTCCTCTGGAGTCGCGTTGCAGGGAGTTTACCGACGGCCTTTCGGCTGACCACCGTAACGTATGGGGACTGCATCGGCCCCGTACCTAGCTCAGCGAGTTTTTGCGGCAACTTGCGGCCGACGAGGGTGACCGCCACCCTCTTGGGAAAGAAATATTATTGCGACATTTTTTACGTCGACGATGTGCTATTCGGAGCGAACGATGTGGAAGTCCGCGATTGTACGCCGTCGCGAACTACAGTCCCTCCTTACGCTTGGAGGATTCCCGCGCCCAGCCGAAGAAATGGGCCGCGAGTGACCCCGAGGTCCTAGCGGAAACCACCTCCGAAGAGCGAAGTCGACTTTAGCCTGGGTTCCTGAGTCAAATCAGCCGGTTCTGGGATTGGTCTGGAGGGTGCCTGACGACGCGTTCGGGTTCAGTGTCGGATCGGCCCACTCGTCGTTCTACTTCAAAGCGCGTCATCCTATCCACGATCGCTCGATTATACCGACCCGCTGGGCTGGGTATCCCCCGCCGTGGTAGTCGCGAAAATCTTGATTCAGAAACCTGTGGTTACGAGGGGTAGACTGGGATACTCCAGTTCCGGAGGAGA